>CAUYRH010013433.1:0-40111 GCA_963574655.1 Perodicticus potto | reverse complement strand
GAGGCTCCAATAGCCAAAAAGTCTGGACAACTGCTGAGGAGACACCTGTGCCTTGGTGTCTCCTTCACTTTACACTTGGGACTAAATGTGGAATCCCCATTTCCTATGCCTAGGTCAGTTTCTTGTGAATTTCCTAGGCCTGAAATCCATGGATGGACTGTGTCCATTCATTGATGCACTCATTCACCTTCCCCCCGGTGGAAGGGACTGCATTCATTCGTTTCCTGGCCAAGGAACCCATACACCTATATATACCCTGAGGCCAGAGGCCTAGAGGAGGAGACGGGGAAAGACCGGGAGAGGAACGGAGAGAGCTTCTCTCTCCCTACTTGAAATCTCTCCCACTACCAGGAGCTTTGGTGTTTTCTGTATTCTTTTCTGTACACCAATTCTGTCTTATCACGGACGGGTGGGGGGGGGGGAATAATGTAATGAAGAATAATAAAATACATGTATTTAAAATAAAATAAAATAAAATAAAAACAGCCTAGGGGCAAAAAAATAAATAAATAAATAAAAATGTGATACCAAATGAGCACCAACCATCGTCTCTGTGCCTCTCCAGGCAAGCCCCTCGCTTTCCTCCTCCATATCCCTGTCACAGTAATGTGCCCAAGGAAGCGGTCATTAACATTTTAACATATTGAGAAGAATCACAGGCAAATGTTACTTTGAAGTGCTGAATCTTTTTTTTTTTTTCTTTTTTGAGACAAAGTCTCAAGCTGTCGCCCTGGGTAGAGTGCCATTGCGTCACAACTCACAGCAACCTCAAACTCTTGGGCTTAAGCGATTCTCCTGCCGCAGACTCCCAAATAGCTGGGACTACAGGCGCCCACCACAACACCTGGCTATTTTGTTGTTGTTGTTGCAGCTGTCATTATTGTTTTAGCTGGCCTGAGCCAGGTTCAAACCCGCCAGCCTCGGTGTATATGGCTGGCACCCTACCTACTGAGCTGTGGGCGTCCCCCTGAAGTGCTGAATCTTAAACTGAACCAGTTCATTATACACATTATTATAATTCATTATAATAAAGAAATGTTCCACATTTTAGGGTGATGGTTAACCCTTATTTAACAATACAGCTAATAAGAAAAAAAAAATTTTCTAAGTAGTTTCAAACAACACTGTGGATGGCCTAGTCAGAACAGTCAATCAATCAGTAATTAATAAATTTAAAGTGAACTAAACACTTGCTGGCAGCCTTTACTGATAATTCTTTCCTTCATTATTTTAAGTAAGCAAAAGCAAATAAGGATGTTTTACTTCTTCTCCACTTAAATGAACATTAGGCATTTATGCCCAAATTCTCCAGAGCTATATGAACAGATAATGTTTGTAACTGTAACAATGAAATTATCAAGACCTGTGAATGATCCAAATACTGTTTTTTCAGTTTCCATATACATAATACTCATTGATTCACAACTCTACCCTATTCACTTATTTTCTGTTATACAATAAGCAAAAACAAATGTTCATGCAGGAAAAGCAAATGAGATGCTGAAGAAAAGAAAATACAGCTACAACCCCCTAACACAGAAATAAACATTTCATATTTTATCCTAAGTTGTAGACATATATACACATATAGACACAAATAAAGATAGAGCTAAAAAAAACTTTAATGAGAAGTTACTAATGATACAGACTTTAATAGTGTAAGCAGTTTGGGATCCAGGCTGCACTAGTGTGGCTTGGTCCATTTCTAGTGTTACTTCTTTCTTTTATAATTAGCACCTAATTATGTTACTTGTCCTCTTGACAACACAAACCAACACTTCACAAAACATCATTCTACCCTTTTTTTAAAAAACTCTATAAAGATGTGGCAATCAAAAAAACAAACATCATCTCAAATATTACAGGACCAAAACATGCCTTTTATATCAAAATTAAGTTTTTTAGGTCACAACTTAATCTCAATCCTGTTTGATTTATCTTAAATCAAAACTTACTCCCAAAGGAGAAAAATTGTACTCATTAATACAAAACTCAATCTAAATGGCAAGATCTAATAAAGAAGAATGACTAGATTTCTTTCATGCATACATTAATTTAAATGCCTAAAATGATTAACCCAATTTTCAAGTCCTTCACACTTAGTTTACAAAAACAAAAAAAATGAGTTAATATTGGTTTACAGTAATTTTAGCTTTCATAGGGAAAGAACAGCCAGTACAGTGTCAGGTCAAGGTAAGCATCTTCCATTGCATTGATGTCTACTCTATGCTGGACCTAGAAGCCCATGCTGGGGACTTTAATTCCTTTACTCCTCCAAGACCCTGATCCCTAAGACACACCCTCTCTCTCAATTTTCTTTTACCAATCTATAAACATGTTTCAATCTCTCCCATCCCATCCTCTTCAAACCCACCTTCCTCCAGATCTATCAACTCTTTTCTCCTCATATAAACTATTAGAGATAGCACTCTGTACTTGAATTCTGCTTAAATTAAGAAAGGGATGACCTAAATACTATTAAGAAGCTTGAGTTGATTAAGTATGTACTGGAACGTATTCACTGAAGCTGCAACAACAAAAGCATGGTAGTGGTGTAGAAACAGGTAAAGAGGCTCAGCACCTGTAGCTCAAGGGTCTAGGGCTCCAGCCATATAATACCAGGGCTGGTGGGTTTGAATCCAGCCCAGGCCTGCCAAACAACAATGACAACTGCAACCAAAAAGTAGCCAGGCATTGTGGCAAGTGTCTGTAGTCCTAGCTACTTGGGAGGCTGAGGCAAGAGAATCGTTTGAGCCCAAAAGTTGGAGGTTACTGTGAGCTGTGACACCACAGCACTCTACCCAGGGCAGCAGCTTGAGACTGTGTCCAAAAACAAAAAACAAAAAACAACAACAACAACAAAAAAAAACAGGTAAAGAGATCCATGTAACTGACTACAGAGTATAAAAAGATCATATTTAAAAAGCATTTATTACAGGTTCGGCACCCATAGCACAGTGGTTAGGCACCAGCCACACACATCAAGGCTAGCGAGTTTGAACACTGCCTGGGCCAGCTAAACTGCAACAAAAAAATAGAGCCTGTGGTGGGTGCCTATAGTCCCAGCTACTTGGGAGGCAGAGGCAAGAGAATCACTTAAGCCCATGAGTTTGAGGTTGCTGTGAGCTGTGAGGCAACATAGTAAGACTCTGTCTCAAAAAAAAATAAATAAATAAAACAAAAACAAATAAATAAATAAGAGCATTTATTACAATAACCTTTTCAGCAAATGGTGCTGTAAGAACTGAATGAATATCCACATGCAAAAGAATGAATTTAGATCTCTACCTCATACCATATACAAAAACTAAATTCAAGACCAGGCATGGTGGCTCAAACCTTATAATCCTAGCACTCTGGGAGGCCAAGGCAGGTGGATTGCTTGAGCTCAAGAGTTCAAGACCAGCCCAAGCAAGAGCAAGACCCCATCTCTACTAAAAATATAAAAACTAGGCAGGCGTGGTGGCTCACCTGTAATCCTAGCACTTAGGAGGCCAAGGTAGGTGGACTGCCTGGGCTCACAGGTTTAAGACCAGCCTGAGCCAGAGTGAGACCTACTCTATAAAAATATCCGGGTATTGTGAGACCTCCTCTATAAAAATAGCCGGGTATTGTGACAGGCACTTGTAGTCCCAGGTACTCAGAAGGCTGAGGCAAGAGAATTGCTTAAGCCCAGGAGTTTGAGGTTGCTGTGAGCTGTGACACCATGGCACTCTACCTAGGGTGACAAAGCGAGACTTTATCTCAAAAAAAAAAAAAATAGAAAAACTAGCTGGGTGTTGTGGTGGACACCTGTGTTCTAGGTACTCGGAATGCTGAAGTAAGATCATTTAAGCTCAGGAGTCTGTTCTGGTTAGGTGGCGCCTGTGGCTCAAAGGAGTAGGGCGCCAGACCCATATACCAGAGGTGGTGGGTTCAAACCCAGCCCTGGCCAAAAAAAATAAAAAAGCTTCAGAGTTTGAGGTTACTGTGAGCTATGATGCTTTCATGGCACTTTACCCCGGGTAACAGAGTGAGACTGTCTGAAAAAACAAAAACAAAAATTAATTCAAAATAGGCTAATGACAGAGCTAAAACTAGAACGTCTTTTAAGAAAAAATAAGTGTAAATCTTCATGACCTTGGATTTGGCAATGCATTGTTGAATATAAAGCCAAAACATAAAGCAACAGCCAGTCGTGGTGGCTCACACCTATAATCCTAGAACTCTGGGAGACTGAGGCAGGTGGACTACTTGAGCTCCAGAGTTCAAGATCAGCCTGCTCAAGAGTGAGACCTCATCTCTACTAAAATTTAAAAACTGAGGCAAGAGCATCAGTTGAGCCCAAGAGTTTGAGCTCAATTTGCTGTGAGTTATGATGCTTTGGCACTCCACCAAAGACGACAAAGTGAGACTTGGTCAAAAAAAAGAGAAAAAACACAAGCAACAAAAGAAATTATAGATAGACCTCACCAAAATTAGAAACTTCACCTGTAGGTCAGTGAGTAGGGTGCTGGCCCCATATACCGAGGGTGGTGGGTTCAAACCCAGCCGTGGCCAAACTGCAAAAAAAAAAAAAATACCTGGGCATTGTGGCAGGCACCTGTAGTGGGCTGAGACAAGAGAATCGCCTAAGCCCAGGAGCTGAAGGTTGCTGTGAGGTGTGAAGCTATGGCACTCTACCAACGGCAACAAAGCGAGAAGCTGTCTCTTAAAAAAAAAATTAGAAACTTCTGTAAAAGGGACATTATCAAGAAAGAGAAAAGGGCTCAGCGTGGCTCAACGCAGCCACCTACACCTGAGCTGGCGGGTTCGAATCCAGCCTGGGCCTGCCAAACAACAATGACAGCTGCAACCAAAAAATGGCTGGGCATTGTGGTGGGTGCCTGTAGTCCCAGCTACCTGGGAGGCAGAGGCAGGAGACTCACTTGAGCCCAGGAATTGGAGGTTGCTGTGAGCTGTGATGCCACGACACTCTACCCAGAGCAACAGCTTTGAGGCTCTGTCTCAAAAAAAAAAAAAAAGAAAGAAAGAGAAAAGGGCTGGGCTCCCATAGCTCAGTGGTTAGGGGTGCCGGCCACATGCTCCAGGGCTGGTGGGTTCAAACCGGTCCTGAGCCTGCTTAAAACAAAAAATAGACGGATGTTGTGGCGGGTGCCTGTAGTCCCAGCTACTTGGGAGGCTGAGGCAAAAGAATCACTTGCGTCTAAGAATTTAACACTGCGGTGAGCTAAGACGCCACAGCACCCTACCGAGGGTGACAAAATAAGACTTTGTCTCAATAAAAAGTTTAAAAAAAAAAAGAAAGAAAGAAAAAGACAAGCTACAAAATGGGAGAAAATATTTGCAAATCATGTATCTTGTAAGGGACCAGTATACAAAATAAAGAACTCTTACAACAACAACAAAACAAAAAATATTAAAAGATGAGAAAGGCTAGATACTTCTTCAAAGACGATATACAAAAGCCCAACAAGCACAGGAAAAGATACTTGAGATTATTAGTCATGGGGAAATGCAAATCAAAACCACAGTAAGATTCTACTTCATACCCATTAGGATGTTCTTTTATTTTTTTACAGCATGGTTTACTGAATTTTTTTTGGTTTTCCCCCACATTAATATGAGGGTAACAAATGTTTAGGTTACATTGTTATCATTTCTAAGGTAAAGTTCAAGTTGTAGTTGAGCCCTTCACCCAGGGCGTGTGCTGAACACCCTCACATTGTGCACATTAGGTGAAATCCCACCAATCACCCTCCCTTCTCCCCATTCTTTTTCTCCTTGCCCCTCCCCCTCACTAGACTATACTTGTGTTTCTTTAATGTGGGCGTGTAGTTGTTTACATATTGGTTTCATATTAGTATTAATTATAATGGATACTTGTTTTTCCATTCTTGTGATACTTCCATTCATGTGTTTCAACTCCATTCAGGTAAACACAAAACAAAAGATGTAAAGTGTCCGTCTTTTCTTAAGTCTGAATTACTCCATGGTTATACATATACCACAGTTTGTTCATCCATTCATGAGTTGATAGGCACTTGGGTTGCTTCCATATCTTGGCAATCATGAAAATGAGCTACAATAAACATTCTAGTGCAAATACGCTTGTGGTAAAATGATTTTTTTTCTTCTGGTTAATATGTAGTAATGGGATTGCAGGATTAAACGGAAGGTCATATTTTTTTTTGGAGACAGAATCTCACTCTGTCGCCCTGGGTAGAGTGCCATGGTGTCACAGCTCACAGCAACCTCAAACTCTTGGGCTTAACCAATTCTCTTGCATCAGCCTCCTAAGTAGCTGGGACTACAGGTGCCTGCCACAAAGCCCAGCTATTTTTTGTTGCAGTTGTCATTGTTGTTTAGCTGACCCGGGCTGGGTTCAAACCTGCCATCCTGTATGTGGCTACATTGCTGGTGGGAATGTAAAATGGTTTAGCCACTGTGGAATACAGTGCAGTGGCTCCCCAGAAAGTTAAACACAGAATTACTATATAATCCCAAAATTCTACTTCTAGGTATATACCTCAAGATCTGAAAACAGGTATTCAAATAAATACCTGGATACAAACATTCATAGTAGCACAATTTACAACAGCTAATAGGTAGAAACAACCCAAATGTCCATCAATACATGAATGAATGGAATTGTGGCATACCCTTACAATGAGGTATTATTCTACTAAAAAGAAAAAAAACTACTGAGACATGCTACAACATAAATAAAACTTGAAAACATTATGTGAAGTAAAAGAAACCAGCTGCAAAATGCCATATACTGCATGATTTTATTTGTGTTACATATCCAGAAAAGGCAGATCTACAGAAACAGAAACCAGATTAGTGGTGGCTGGGATTGGTGCAGGAATTGACCACAAACAGGAATGAGGGATCTTTGGGGGTGATGAGTGATAGTCACACAGCTCTGTGAATTTACTACAAGTAATTGAACTTTACATTTAAATGGCATTAAAATTACATTTAATTTTATGGTATGAGAACTGCACTTCAATAAGTCTGTTTTAAAAAATAAGCTTTTGGGCTCGGCGCCTGTAGCTTAGTGAGTAAGGTGCCAGCCACATACACCAAGGCTGGCAGGTTGGAGCCCAGACTGAGCCTGCTAAACAATAATGACAACTGCAACCAAAAACTAGCCGGGCGTTGTGGCAGGCTCCTGTAGTCCCAGTTGCTTGGGAGGCTGAGGCAAGAGAATTGCTTAAGCCAGTGGTCTCAACCTTCCTAATGCTGCAATGTATTTTCATTGTTACAAAGGGGTCGCGACCCACAGGTTAAGAACCGCTGGCCTAAGCCCAAGACTTTGAGGTTGCTGTAAGCTGTGATGCCACAGCACTCTACCCAGGGCAACAGCTTGACACTCTGTCTCAAAAAGAAAATGAAGTAAAGTAAGTTTCTGAGTGATTCATTTTGGAATCCTAGAATCCAGGATCTTTGGTTCCATATTCTGTTACTTTGTGCCTATTTTTCATTTTCTATGAACTCCAACATATGTCAGAAAAACTAAAACAAGCAATACTTAATGGTGGATCTCAAAACAAAAAAAATTTTTTTTGAGACAGTCTCATGATCTCGCCCTTGGTAGAGTACCGTGGCGTCACAGCTCACAGAAACCTCATACTATTGGGTTTAAGCGATTCTCTTGCCTCAGCCTCCCAAGTAGCTGGGACTATGGGTGCCCGTCACAACGCCTCGCTGTTTTTGTTGTTGTTGTTGCAGTTGTCATTGTTTAGCTGACCCAGGCCAAGTTTGAATCCGCCAGCCTCAGTGCGTGTGGCTGGCTCTGTAAACACAGTGCTACAGAGGCCAAGCCTCAAAACAAATTTTAAACCAATGATTACTGAATCATTGAAGCCTATCAGTATTGAATAAAATGTTTAGCATTAGTTAGGTCTGAAGGATAAATCAAGACAAACAGTATTATTTATGTCATATTGTCCAACAAGATGTATACTTTTTTTTTTCTATTTTTAAAACCTGATGTTGGAGCAGGGTGTGGTGGCTCACGCCTATAATCCCAGCACCATGGGAGGCCGAGGCAGCGGATCACCTGAGCTCACAAGTTCCAGATCAGCCAGAGCTAGAGCAAGACTTTGTCTCTAAAAACAGCTGGGCACTGTGGTAGGCACCTGTAGTCCCAGCTACTGGGGAGGCTGAAAGAAGAAAATCACTTGAGCCCAAGAGTTTGAGGTTGCTGTGAGCTGTGATGTCACAGCACTCTACCCAAGGTGACAGCTTGAGACTCTGTCTCAAAAAAAAGAAAAGAAAAGAAAAGAAACTCGTGTTTATTTTCTACCAACCTTATTTCTATCTTAAGAGCTTGTGAGGGTGGCGCCTGTGACTCAGTGAGTAGGGCACCGGACCCATACACTGAGGGTGGCAGGTTCAAACCCAGCCCCAGACAAATTGCAACCAAAAAATAGCCGGACATTGTGGCAGGCGCCAGTAGTCCCAGCTACTTGGGAGGCTGAGGCAAGAGAATCACCTAAGCCCAAGAACTGGAGGTTGCTGTGAGCTGTGACGCTATAGCACTCTACTGAGGGCAACAAAGTGAGACTCTGCCTCTTAAAAAAAAACAAAAAAAAAGAGCTGGTGAAAGAACCGCTTAAGACCACTCAGTGGTTGTTCCTACCCATTCCGTGGCCTGAGCAGTGGAAGCTGCAGACCAATCTTCAATGGCAGGCTGGGCACTTGAGTGTTCAGTTGGGAACTGCTGCATAGGCACAGAGGGTACCTGCAGCCTTCAGACCAGTCTGTAATCTCAGGCTGAGTAACCGTAAATTCAGGAGTTGAAACAGTCCATGCACCCTGAAATTCCTCCTTGGTCACAGCTTTCTCAGCAGCCATCTGCTCTTTCTTTTCAGTCTCTTCAGGATTTCT
Source organism: Perodicticus potto (assembly GCA_963574655.1). Classification (NCBI taxonomy): domain Eukaryota; kingdom Metazoa; phylum Chordata; class Mammalia; order Primates; family Lorisidae; genus Perodicticus; species Perodicticus potto. The sequence goes on along the minus strand of CAUYRH010013433.1, from coordinate 31,234 downwards.
ATACAAGTAGAGGTCAGGCATGACCTCCACAGGTGTTCACAAGAGATGGTGCCACACATGTGGGAGAACTTCCCAGGCCAGCATCCACCACCTCACACCTACCAAGTGAACTTCCTTGTCCTTGCATGGGATGAAGATGTCCACATAACGCAGAAGAGAATCTGTGTTACAGAGCACTCGTAGGCACGTTAACCTAAGATGCCTCTGTGAGAGGCTGGTGGTCAGGCCAGGGATCAGTAACCACCAGAAGACAGTTTCTGGACGGCTGCCTGGATCTGGTTAGTAAAGGTTCTGGGGGTGAAGTAGCCAGCAATAGGATTGGCTCCAGTGGCAGCAGTAAACTTGAGCACAGCTCACTGAACAGTATTCCTGGAGGATACACTGACATCAGCAGGGTTTTAAATGGCAACATGGCACAAGCTGCCAACAGAAGCTTCTCCCAGGTCCTTTTCAGATTTAGGATGTAGATCCCATCACTTTTCCTTTTGTAGAAGTACTGTTCCATCTGGAAATCAAGGTCGGTGCCACCAAAGTGGGTACTTACTGCAAGGAATTTGAAGACAACCTCCTCCTTCATTTGCAAGACATCAAAGGCTCCAGAGATTGGGAAAGTTTTAGGTTACAGTGAGAATCAAGAACAATGCCATATGGACCCTCCCTGAGCAACATGGAAAAAGAAGACATATACAAATTCACTGTCATACAGCCAATGAATTATGCATAAAAATTGCTATGGATACAAAGATCAAGCTATAGGATAAATATTGTCCAAACAGGGACTATATTATGATGAAGCTTGAAAAAAATTTAAATGGAGAGAATCTACACTGAAAATATCATTTTTTAAAAGAAAGAAAAAAGTTTTGTCTTTAAACAAAGAAAAACCATCACTGGGAGGCCCAGAACATTAAGCCTCTATTACTAGCTTGACAAACCTTACCTCAAAGAAGTTGTTTAGAAAACAAACAAAAATGCATCTGCGATTGCCTTCCTCTTTAAACTGGATAGGTGTCCCTATCCAGACATCCTCCCCTACCCATCAATGCATCCACACCCACAATGTCTACCACTAAACTTGCTTAGAAAGTAGTAGAGATACTTCCTCATTCCTTGCTGGACGGCCTGAAACACATCTCCATCTTTAGCAGACTGGATACAGCTATAGAACATCTGGCATTCTGTTTCCCATTCACAGACATCTAAAAGGTAGGACACTTGAGGAATTTAATGTTTAGATGAGAGTGGGGAGCTAAGAGAGTGCTATTTTGGGGTACAGCAGGCAAACTGGAGTGGAATCCATCTGGCTTTTCTTTCACAGTCCAGGGAAGAAGATGAACTTGGCAGTCTAGGCTGGAAATGCCACCAGGGGATTCTTCCAGTCACTCTACGGCTAAGGCCCTGATAAAAACTTTTTGTTACCTCACAAAATTTCACCCCCTGGTGTCAGGTTATATAATCCAATTCAAACTCTGATTCTCAGCCAGCATCTCAAAGCAAAGCAACACAACATCTCAAAGGTTACTAGACCTTGAAGGTTCCTATAGGACAGAACATTAGTAAAGAAGGCTGGCAGTTTTAAACTCCCAGAGGCTGGTTCAGAAGAACACACAGTATGCTTTCCTTGTTTAAACTCAAGAAATTACAAGAGGGTTTTTTAAAGAATAAATCACTAACAGCCCAGAAATGCTGAAATCCCTATAAAAAAAGAAAGCAGATAGGAACAGATTGATGGAGAAATTAAATTCAAGGAAAAACACATGAAGAAGACAGCTGTAAAGTTAGCATTTTGATGGAGTTCTGAGCCTCAAGTCAACGGATAAGATATGTGCAAATGGTTTCTTTTAAAAAGTTGAATAGTACAGAAAAATTCATAATGAAAAACACATGTTCCTTTCAATAGATGAAAAAATAGCATTTGGTAAAATTCAACAAGCACTTCCTGATTTTAAAAAAATCATGGCCAGGGCTCAGCGCCTATGGCTCATGCAGCTAAGGCGCTAGCCACATACACCTGAGCTGGTGGGTTCGAATCCAGCCCGGGCCCGCCAAACAACAATGACAGCTACAACCAAAAAATGACCAGGCGTTGTGGCAGGTGTCTGTAGTCCCAGCTATTTGGGAAGCAGAGGCAAGAGACTCACTTGAGCCCAGGAATTGGAGGTTGCTGTGAGCTGTGATGCCACGGCACTCTATCCAGGGTGACAGCTTAAGGCTCTGTCTCAAAAAAAAAAAAAAAAAAAATCATGGCCAGGCAAGTTGTCTCATGCCTGTAATCCTAGTATTCTGGGAAGCTGAGCCAGGAGGATTGCTTGAAGCCAGGAGTTTGGACCAGCTTGACGAAGACAAAGGTTCCAACACCACAAAAATAAAAATTAAAAAATTAGCCAGGTGTGGAGGTGATCTCCCATAGTCACAGAGACCTATGGAAAACAGGCAGTTTTTTTTATTTTCCAAGAGAGACAGACTTATAAATTCTTTTCTTCCTTGGCCATCCTTGTTCTCTCAACAATTAGATCTTCATAAGATGAGCAACTTAACCTACACTGAAATCCCCTGTGGTTTCAATAAGAAGTCTCTGATCTTTGCATCCAGCCTATGTTTCTGTAATTGTCAAAATGTGGTAGATGGGCTAGATTTCAATAACAACCAGTTAATTACTCAGGTTTGTTCTGATTCAGATTCTATTTTAAAAATTGTTTGTTAAGGGTGGCGCCTGTGGCTCAGCGGGTAGGGCACCAGCCCCATATACCAAGGGTGGCAGGTTTGAGCCCAGCTCCAGCCAAATGGCAACAAAAAATAGCTGGGTGTTGTGGCAGGTGCCTGTAGTCCCAGCTACTTGGGAGGCTGAGGCAAGAGAATAACCTAAGCCCAGAAGTTGGAGGTTGCTGTAAGCTGTGACGCCACGGCACATAATGAGACTCTGTCTCTAAAAAAAAAAAAAAAATTTTTTTTTTGTTAATAACGAATGTGTAATCTCTCATGGTATTGGAGTTTAAAAAAAATGAGAAAATACAAACTCTTCCCTTATTTTACATTCTTATTTAAGTGATTAACTCTGCTTAAAACAAGGCTCACAAAAGAGCGATCTAAGAGGGCAGTGCCTATGGCTCAACCGGTAGGGCGCTGACCCCATATACCAAGGGTGGTGGGTTCAAACCCGGGCCTGGCCAGCTAAAATAGCAGTGACAACTGCAACCAAAAAAAAAAAAAAAATTAGCCAGGCGTTGTGGCAGGCCCCTGTAGTCCCAGCTACTTGGGAGGCTAAAGCAAGAGAATCGCTTCAGCCCAAGAGTTGGAGGTCGCTGTGAGCTGTGACACAGCACTCTACTGAGGGCAAAAAAGTGAGGCTCTGTCTCAAAAAAAAAAGAGCTATCTAAGAAATTATTTTCTTGCTTCTCTATTCCCTTTCATTATCTCAAGTCACTACTGACCACCTTCTTTCCAGTTTCAAAGAGGCAAGTTAAAGGGAATGAATCACATACATATAGGATATCTAAAACTGAAAATGGCATGTCTCCTGGCTTAGAGGAACATTTTCTATTTTCATATACATGGGCTTTAAAGCTCGTACTTTTCCATGTACATGGGACAGAAGAATATACGTTAACATGCCCTCTAGCCAGAGCTCTGTTCAAAATACTTAGCTCCAAATATGGAGTCTTTTGGGTTGGGGGAGGGTTGGAAAGAAGTCTTTGTGAGAAAAGAATCAAGTTCTCAAGTTGTGTGGGAGGGTAGAATTCAGGGGTCAGGCCACACTGTGAGATCGAGGCCCAGAGTAAAGAATTTCCCCTCAAGTGACCTTAAAAATAAAAAATGAACAATTTTAAAGCAAGTAGAGGAAGCCAAAGAACTTCTTATCTGCATCCAAACCATGCTCAACTTTAACATTTGGCTTCTGGAAATCCGGGCTGCTCCTGCTCTGAGCAGTGCCCTCCCACACTTTCTATCAACTCTTTCCACAGACAAGATCCACAAAAGGATTCCCTCACACTAGAGAACACTGCTGCATTTTTAAGAATGTAAAATCCACCCTTTTTTATAGGAGATTTCCTCCTTCCACTTTATCTTATCTTCTTTGCCTTTATTCCTCTGATGAGAAAAAGTATCTAATTTTCTTAGACATTTTTATTGGTAATTAGTGAGTTATTGAGGATGCAGTGACAAGGAAAACATAAGGCACTATACAATCGCTGTATGAGACCATTCTGAAGGCTCCCGGGGCACATACAAACAGGATACAGAGAGCCACTGTATAGATACACAAAAAGAACCGCACTTTCTCTGAGCAGAGAGTAACAGATGTTTAACAGCTGTCCAGCAACAGAATAAAACAGGAACAGAAGGTAAAACTTGAATTAGCCAAAAAAAGTATAAGGGGATCCAAGGAGGAAATACATAGTTTTCATAGTTGGCCAGAGCACCAGAGTCCTCTTACTGATTTGCTGCTCTTATCTGCTACTGTCGAAGAAAAGCAATTACACCTTAAATCTAAATATGTCTAAAAAATGACAAAATGTTCCTGCTTCTAGTTTTAAAAAATATTGTCTCTTTAACCTTATAAAGGAATTACATCTCATTACTATCAGGTATGCTTATTTTCCTGAAAGACAAAAAGAATGAAAAAAGCATGCATGCCAAGGTAGACAGTAGGATTGGGCACCCATGGGTCCACAGCTCAGCTCTACCTTTACGTCCCTGTGCAAGTTAATTTGATTGGGTTAAGCCTCGGCTTTCTCACCCTGTGAATGGGGATTATAGTTCTTATCTCAAAGGCTACTGTAAAGTCTACAAATGAGCTCACATTACACATGGAAAGTGATACATTTAACCACTATTATTGGTGCTACTATTGTTATGATTACATTATTACTATTAATATCCTTCAGCTAGAAACAAGGAGTTTCTCCATGGAACAGAGCCTCATGCACATCTAAAGCTAAAATACCTATTCCCATTCTGCGAGGGGAGAAAAAAGGAAATTTTTTGCATCAAATGACTAATGCAAAGGAAAAAAATCAGAATGACTAACGCAAACCCTAAAGATACAAAACTAGTCAAAAATAAAAACTTGGAATCCAGGTCGGGCACAGTGGCTCATGCCTATAATCCTAGCACTCTGGGAGGCCAAGGTAGGTAGAATGCTTAAGCTCAGGAGTTCAAGACCAGGCTGAGCTAGAGTGAGACCCCATCTCTAAAAATAGCCAGCCATTGTGGCTGGCACCTGTAGTCCCAGCTACTTGGGAGGCTGAGGCAAGGGGATTACTATAGCCCAAGGGTTTGAGGTTGCTATGGGATTACTATAGCCCAAGGGTTTGAAGTTGCTATGAACTATGATTTCATAGCACTCTACCAAGGGGTACAAAGTGAGACTCAAAAAAAAAAAACAAAACTTAGAATCCCAATTTACCTCCTATCCTATCAGCTACCAAAAAAAGTTCTGTATCTTGGGAGACTAAAATTATAATCTAAAGAATATTTATCACAGTAGTAAAAATAAAAAACAGAAGAGACCTATTGTCCACAATAGGAGGACACATTAAACAGAATACAGTGAGCCGGGCACAGTGACTAACGCCTGTAATCCTAGCACTCTGGGAGACCGAGGCAGGTGGATTGCCTGAGCTCATAAGTTAGAGACTAGCCTGAGCCAGAGCAAGATCTCATCTCTAAAAATAGCAGATGCCTGTAGTCCTAGATACTTGGGCAGCTGAGGCAAGAGAATCACTTGAGCCCAAGAGTTTGAGGTTCCTGTGAGCTATGACACCAGGCCACTCTACCGAGGATAATAAAGTAAAACTCTGTCTCAAAAAAAAAAAAAAAAAAAGCTTGACGCCCACAGCTCAGTGGTTAGGGAGCCAGCCACACACACACACCGGGGCGGGCGAGTTCAAACCCAGCCCGGGCCTGCTAAACAACAAACAATGACAAATATAACAAAAAAAAATGGCCGGGCGTTGTGGCTGGCGCCTGCAGTCCCAGCTACTTGGGAGGCTGAGGCAAAAGAATCACTTAAGAGTTTGAGGTTGCTGTGAGCTGTGATGCCATGGCATTCTACCGAGGGCAACACAGTGAGACTCTGCTTCAAAAATAAAAAAATATAGTGCAGCCATTTAATGATGACATAGTCTACAATATATTAAATGAAAAGAGCTGGGTACAAAACTTTAAAGTACATAAAATTCCATCTGTGTTTTAAAGAACTTATATATTGGGCGGCACCTGTGGCTCATCAAGTAGGGCGCCGGCCCCATATACTGAAGGTGGCAGTTTCAAACGCGGCCTCAGCCAAACTGCAAATCAGAAAAATAGCCAGGCATTGTGGTGGGCGCCTGTAGTCCCAGCTCCTCAGGAGGATGAGGCAAGAGAATCGCCTAAGCCCAGGAGTTGGAGTTTGCTGTGAGCTGTGTGATGCCACCGCACTCTACCAAGGTTGATAAAGTGAGACTCGTTCACTACAAAAAAAAAAAAAAAAAAAAACAGAACCCCCCCAGGGTGGCGCCTGTGGCTCAAAGGAGTAGGGCACCAGCCCCATATGCCGGAGGTAGCAGGTTTCAACTCAGCCCCGGCCAAAAAAAAAAAAAGTAAAGGCTACTTACTTGGTCTTAGGAGGTCCACCCAGGAGTTTTGAGTTTCTTTTTAAATAAATTTAAAGAAAAAGAACTTATATATTCACTCATGGAAGTCAAGACATGCAAACCAAAAGAACAATAACAATAGAATTACAGGTGGTTTTAATTTTCCTCTGCAGTTCTAAAATTTAGGAACTTGTACCTTTACAATCAAAAGAAAAAAAAAATCAGTAGTGCCACTTCCATCCTGAAATGCAAAATGATTTTATCACTCATCATGGTGCCTCAACTAGGCCTTTTCCCTCTCAAGTGTACCAACCCAACCCCCAGACTTCACCAAATACTACTGAGCACCTGCTCTCTTTCCAGGCACTGTCATTTGTAGTAGAATAATTCATGAGTGAACCCAAGAAAATGGGTGGCCTCTGCCCTCTCATACTTTCTGTCTAGTAGGGAAAGCTGTCTTCGACACTCTACTAGGGAAAGCAGATTTAAAATGTTGATAAATTCTATGAGGGAAAAGAGAGAATGGACATTTTAACAATGTTGATTCTGCCTATCAGCATGATATGCTTTTCCATTTGTTTCCTCAGAGTTTTGTAGTTCTCCCTGTAGAGATCTTTCACCTGCTTGGTTGTGTATATTCCCAGATATTTTGTTTTCTTTGTAGCTATGGTACTGAATCTTTGATGTGACTCTCAGCTCCACTGTTATTAGCAAATAGAAATGCTACTGATTTATGTACATTGATTTTGTATCCTCAGACTTTGATGAACTGATTTATCAATTCCAGGAGACTCTTGGTGGAATTATTGGGATTTTCTAGATACAAGATCCCATCAGTGAACAGCAATAGTTTGACCTCCTCTTTCCCAACTGGAATACCTTTAATATTCTTCTCTTGCCTGATTGCTCTGGCAAGGACTTCTAGCACCACATTGAACAGAAGTGGTGACAGTGGGCATCCTTGTCTTGTTCTTAGGGGGAGTGATTTCAACTTTTCCCCATTCAGTATGTTGGCTGTGGGTTTATCATATATGGCTTTTATAATTCTGAAATATATTCTATGTCTACTTTGTTGAAGGTTTTTATCACGAAAGGGTGCTAAATTTTGTTGAATGCTTTTTCTGCATCTACTGAAATTATCATATAGTTTTTATGTTTGCTGTTGTTTATGTGGTGAATTATCGATTTACACATGCTGAACCATCCCTGGGATAAAGCCCACTTGGTTGTAGCAGTATTGTTTTTTTGTGTGTGTGTGTGTGTGCGCGCGCGCGAGCGTTTTATGTGCTGAATTTGATTTGCCAGTATTTCTGGAGGATTTTTGCACCTATATTCATAAAGGAAATTGGTCTGCAGTTTTCTTTTTATGCTGTATCCTTTTCTGGCTCTGCTATCAAGGTGATACTGGCTTTATAGAATGAATTGGGAAGGATTCCCTCCTTCTCAATATTATGGAATAATTTCTGTATTGTAAGTACCAGATCTTCTTTGTAGGTCAGACAGAAGTCATCTGTGAATCTATCTGGCCCAGGGCTTTTTTGTTGGGATGTATTTTATTACTGTTTTGATCTCATTGTTCATAATTGGTCTATTCAGGAGTTTTATTTCTGCCTGGTTGAGTCTTAGGAGGTTGTATTTCCAGGCTTGTCTGTTTTCTCTACATTCTCTATAGTTTATGTGCCTAAAGATTTAAGTGGGCAAAAGAAATGAACAGAAGCTTTTCAAAAGAAGACAAATGGCGAATAAACAAATGAAAACATTCCCAATGTCACTAATCATCAAGGAAATGCAAAATTAAAACCACAATGAGATATATCACCTTACTCCAGTCAGAATGGCTTTTATTAAAAAGTCCAGAAACAACAGATGCTGGCATGGATACAGAAAGGAATAATTAAGCCAAGGGTGTCCAATTTATGGCCCACAGGCTGCATGCCAATTTTGTGAAGGCATTTTTTGCTTATCTGTGGTGTTGGGTATCAAGAAAGGTATGTATAGACCTTTTTTTTGCTAATCAGCTTTCATTAGTATTTGTATATTTACTACACGGCCCAAGCCAACTCTTATTCTTCCAATGTGTGGAGAAGAAAAAAAAAGGTTGAACATCCTCAGCTGTTGATAGGTCTACAAATCAGTACAACCTCTATGGAAAACAGCATGAAAAGTCCTCAAAGAATTAAAAGTAGACCTACCATTCAATCCAGCAATCCTACTGTTGAGTATTTGCCCAAAGGAAAAGGTTTTGCATTAAAAAGACACCTGCACTCACATGTTCACTGCAGCACAATGTACAAAGATGTGGAATCAACCCAAGTGCCCACCAATTCATTAGTGGGTTAACGAAATGTGGTATATAAGGCTCGGAGCGGTGACTTATGCCCGTAATCCTAGCACTCTGGGAGGCCAACGCAGGTGAATTGCTTGAGCTCACACATTCAAGATCAGCCTGAGCCAGAGAGAGACTCGTCTCTAAAAATAGCTAGGCATTGTGGCAGGTGTCTGTAGTCCCAGCTACTTGGGAGGCTGAGGCAAGAGAATCATTTGAGCCCAAGAGTTTGAGGCTGCTGTGAGCTATGATGCCACAGCAGTCTACCAAGGGTGACAAAGTGAGACTGTCTCAAAAAAAAAAAAAAAAGAAATGTGGTAAATGTGTACACAGAATAATAAACAACCATAAAAAAGATAAATCAATATCTTTTGCAAAAATCTGGATAGAATTGGAGACTATTCCCCTAAGTACAGTACCTGAAGAATGGAAAAACACCACATGTTCTCACTATTAAATTGGAATGAACAGAAAAGCAAACATGCACAGAGGGAAGCAAAACTTAAGTGGAAATCAGCTGGAGGAGAGGGAAAAGGTGGGGAGAAGAAAAAAAACCTTCCTGACTGGTAACTATGAACACTATCTGGATGACAGGCACATCTATAGCTGGGACTCAAGCATTACAAAAGCAATCCATGTAACCTAAAACACTTGCAACTCCTTCATATTTTGAAATAAATTTTTAAAGAGCGAGAGGTTTTCCCTCTTGCCCTCCCCTAGCCTCTTTCCCTACAGCCCCCTGCCCCAATTATCCTTCCCTTTCTCTCCTGGTCTCTGAGGACCCCTTCCTAGCCAATACATCTCGGCCAGCAACCTTCTCAGAACCCATATGGGTCCCCGTGGGCTGCCTACACTGTTCCCAAGCTCCCTATTCCGCTGGGCTTTTCCCTGGCCAGATTTGGCTTTCTGAGCCACCCACTACTTGACCCTTTCTGCAGCCTCTCTGCCACTCAGGCCCCGTTCTCCCTCCTGGTGGTGGGGGGCTGTCCCCAGGGAACTGGCAGAGCTAGCCCATGGGAGGTCAGCAGTGCTAGGGTCATCAGGTTGATGTGGATGCTCTGTCTACTGAGACTGCGCACATTCGGGGACTGCACACATTCGTGGCTTTTGCCACCAAGCTCTGGAGCTTCTTCATTTACCTTTTGGGGAGGCAGATCCACACAGTAATTCAGTGCAAACTGTCGGACATGATATCCTCTCCTTATGTCCTGGAATTGGCTAGGCCAGGTAAAGAGGAAGATCCTGGTGCTGGATCTGGATGAGACACTTATACACTCCCACTATGATGGAGTCCTGAGGCCCACATTCTGGCCTGGAAAGTCTCCTGACTTCATCCTCAAGGTGGTAATAGACAAACATCCTGTCTGGTTTTTTGAACATAAGAACACATGGGTTTTTTGTCCCATGTGTATTTCTTCTTAGAAGTAGTGAGCCAATGCTATGAGCTGGTGGTGTTTATACCAAGCATGGAGATTTATGGCTCTGCTGTGGCAAATAAACTGGACAGTAGCAGAAGCATTCTCACGAGGAGATACTACAGACAGCACGGCACTTTGCAGTTGGGCAGCTACATCAAGGACCTCTCGGTGGTCCACAGTGACTTCTCCAGTATTATGATCCTGGATAACTCTCCCGGGGCTTACAGGAGCCATCCAGACAATGCCATCCCCATCAAATCCTGATTCAGTGACCCCAGTGACACAGCCCTTCTCAACCTCCTCCTGATGTTGGATGCCCTCAGATTCAGACAGCTGCTCCCCCTCCACTTAAGTTGGGGGGGAGGGAGGAGGGCAAGCCCTTGGGATGCTGTCTGATGCCCTGTCCAATGTAAGGACTGCCTGGGCAGGGTCCTCTGCCCTGGGAGCCCTGTACTCCTCTTGTGAGTCTGGATGGACACGTGGGCTCTGAAGCAACCTCACTCTGACTTGGTATTCATACTCTGTGGAAACCCCAGACTGGGACACAGGTGGAGGCCTAGGGCAGCCAGAAAAGTGTCTGTTGTAGAGAAGAAAGACGAGCCAGAGTGAAAGATGGACGGTGATCCAGGAGGCCCAAAGAGTAGACAAGTCAGCTTTGTTGTGATTTGATTTTTTTAAACACTCTTGTATAAAACTGATCTAATTCTTCACTCATGCTCCCAGAGCTGGGCTGTGGATAGAAGACTGGGATTTTGGGCCACTGGACTTTCCCCAAATTTATCCTCTCTTACTTTCTCTTTTTTCTCTCCCTAGATTTCCTCAGACCTGAAACAAGCTTTCTCTCTTTTTTTCCTTTCCTCTCTTTTAAACCATGCATTATAACTTTGCAACCAAAAAAAAAGAAGAGAGAGAAAAAAGGGATGGACCTGTAGGAGGAGTTGGCCAGATAAAGAATGGGGTCTGGGAGAAATGTCTCCTAGATAAAGGGAACAAAATGAACACATAGATTTAAATGAGTACTATAGGAAGGTAAAACTTGTTCACACATCCTGTGACATCAGGACAACATCTCTGCAGGGTGGCAACACCATGGGAGTTTCAAAAGGAGTTTCACCCAGTTATAGTCCTCCCTAGGATTGGTCATATGCCAGGGGTGAATCCATCGCTCAGGTATACATACATTAATCATATTTTAAAAATCTACATATGAGCTCAGCGCTTGTAGCTAAGTGGTTAGGGTCCCAGCCACATGCACCGGGGCTAGTAGGTTCAAACCCAGCTGGGGCCTGCTAAACAACAACAACAAAATCAGGCATTGAGGCAGGTGCCTATAGTCCCAACTACTAGAGAGGCTGAGGCAAGAGGATCACTTGAGCTCAAGAGTTCGAGGTTGCTATGAGCTATGACATCACTGCACTCTACAGAGGGTGACAAAGTGAGACTCTGTATCAATTAAAAAAATGGATTCAGCTTGCCCAATATAAATTTATAATAAGAAATAACTGGTTCGGCAACCATAGCACAGTGGTTAAGTGCTGGCCACATGCATGGAGGCTGGTGGGTTCAAACCTGGCCTGAGCCAACTAAACAACAATGACAACTACAACAAGAAAATAGCCGGGTGTTGTGGCGGGCACCTATAGTCCCAGCTACTTGGAGGCTGAGACAAAAGAATTGCTTAAGCCCAAGAGTTTGAGGTTGCTGTGAGCTGTGACGCCACAGCACTCTACCGAGGGCAACATAATAAAACCTTGTCTCAAAAAAAATAAAAATAAAAATAACTGCCAAACAAATGAGTCCCTTGAGTAAACTTGTTTATTGCACTCTCTCAATGTTAACTGATGGATTCATAGAGATAAATAAAACCTCATCACAAGTCAGAGAATACTATAAGTTAATATGTTCATTACATTATCTTCCAAACAGGAAGCCCATTCATACTTAGAAAACTGCTATGCGGGGTGGCACCTGTGACTCAAGGAGTAGGGTGCCAGCCCCATATACCAGAGGTGGCAGGTTCAAACCTGGCCCTGGCCAAAAGGAAAAAAAAAAACTGCTAGGTGAACACAACAAAGAGGGATGAACTCAACAGTTTAATAAAGGCATCAAGGCTGGGTGTGGTGATCCTAGGACTTCCGGGAGGTTTAGGTGAGAGAACTGCTTGAGGTCAGGAGTTCGAGGAGATCAGGAGTTGGAGCAAGAGCAAGATCCAGTCTCCACAAAAACAGAAAAAAATTAGCTGGGTGTTGTGGCAGACATCTGTAATCGCAGCTACTCAGGAGGCTGAGACAGGAGGATCACTTAGGCCCAGGAGTTTGAGATCGAAATAAGTTAGGATAACACCACTGCACTCTACCCAGGGCACCACTATACTCTAATCACAACAAAGTGAGAACTCTGTCTCAAAAAAAAAAAGGCATCAGGATCCTGGCCTGAGGCACTGATCTCTCCCTAAGTACACCCACAGAACACCAGAGTTCACTGGTAACAATGCCTGCACCTTCTCTTTGGGGGCAGGATCTCCAATGCTATACTCCAGAGACCACGGTATAGCTCTGTCTCCAGCCTGTCCTTTCAGCTAACACCCCTCTTGGATGGCACAGTCTTCCCTCTCTTACTGGACAGGCAGCTATCCCTTTCCTTTCCCCCAAAGAAGGAGACTACATTGGTTTTAAAGTATCAATTTTATGGCTAAGATTGGAATCAATTCCCCCTCATTCACAACTCTAAGGATACCTTATTGCAGTCTTGAAAAACTGACAAGGCCTTCTTTTCAATACTCTAATCCTAAAATCCTTCTCTGGCCATTACCTGTAACAGTCTACTTACTCTGCATTCTTGCCCCCATCTGTACCCAAGGCTTTAAGCCCACTTCTTTTCCCCATCTCTTTGTATCCTCAAAACTCCCTCCCAGTTAGTCCTTCCCCAAGATGCACCTGCTCAATGGCTTCCTTACCTTCTACTCTTCCACTAGACTCACTACCAATCCCCAGTCCTGGATAAACTCAACCACCCTTAAACCTATTTCAGATCATATGCACAATTCTGGCTATTACTATAAACCAGCAGGCAAATCAGTTCTCCGACATGCAGAATAGCGCAGCCAAACTCAGGGAGTCCTTAGGAATTGGGGTTACGAGAAGCACCCAGTGACAATCTTAGATTAAGCAATCTCTAAATCTGGCTGCAGGCCTTGGGGACACTCGGGTTAGGTTTCCCAACAAAAGGGTGCAGAGATCTCTACCTAGTCTCTGCCTGGCACTACCACTTCCCATCCTCCATTTATTCTCCCAACTGCTATTCCCCTGCTCCTCCTAAGACCACCAGGAACACAGTGACAGCCAGGCTACGTGGCCTGCAGTGATGAACAACCTGCCATCACTGAAGCAAAAGAGCCATGCCCTGGCTCTCCCTGTAGCCCACTGTCATAAGCCTGACAATCATGGAAGCCCAAGCTTCTGCCCAGAGCTCAGACCAAAAAGAATGTGACAAGATCAGGCAATTAGGAAATCATTTTGCTAGTGCTAGCAACAAGAGTACTCAAGCAATAGTAGCTGCAAAAGAGCCAGACTGTCCATGTGGTCTGGGGTGGTTGTGGACTGCCTGCCCCACTTCCCTTATCTATGGTCAGTTTTCTGGGCATGGTTCTCTAAACTTCCTGCAGGTTCTGTAACTTCCCCCACACCCTTTCAATGATTTACTTATATATAAATAAGTCAGTATCATTTTCTGTGATTTACAACCCGAAATCCTGACTGGTATGTCCATTTCCAAGGGCTAGCCTCTCAGCCAGAATGTTTAGTACTCTTGACAACACACCCCTACCTTCCCGCAGCCCTCTGCTCATTACTCACTTTAAACCACTCTCCAGCACTTCTACTCTCTGACTTCCCGAGTCCATCCTATCTTAGTGTCCTAACACCCCAGCATTCCTCTTTATTCCCAAGCTCCTTAAATATTGCTGCTCCCTAAACTTCGATCTTCGGTCATCTACTTTCTTCAATTCTAAACGTTTTCTAGTTATCCCAGTTTTTTCACAACCTCAACAATCATGTACATGGTGATCACACAAGTGTATTCAACTGCCTACTAGACATTTTCACTAGAATATCATATATAAATATATATTATCTCAGTGTGCCTCAAAATTAATTCATTATCTCATCCTCTACACATTCTGTTTCTCCTGTTCCATGCCTTCCAATCTTCAAGTTAAACAAGATTAACCTTGACCTGTAGCTAATAGGCCACCAAATCCTGAAGATTCTACCTCTCCAGTAAGTTTTTGTTTTGAGATAATAAATCTGTCTCTTCATCACAGCACCAGCTTCTTACCCTATTTTAAAACCTATTACCAGGGTGGCACTGTGGCTCAGTGGGTAGGGCACTGGCCCCATATACCAAGGTGGCAGGCTCGAACCCAGCCCTGGCCAAAGTGCAACAAAAAATAGCTGGGCGTTGTGGCGGGCACCTGTAGTCCCAGCTACTCGAGAGGCTAAGGAAAGAGAATCGCCTAAGCCCAGGAGTTGGAGATTGCCGTGAGCTGTGAGGCCACAGCACTCTACTGACGGTGATCAGTGAGACTCTTCTCTAAAAACAAACAAACAAAAAACACCTATCACCAATTCAATCTTTATTATCTGTTTTAATCAGTTCAGGCTGCTAAAACAAAAAACAAAGACTGAGTGGCTTACAAACAACAGAAACCTATTTCTCACAGTTTTGTGCAGCTGAGGAATCCAAGTTCAAAGCATGGGCAGATTCAGTGTCTGGTGAGGGAGCCTCTCTGGTGCACAGATAGCCATGTTTTTGCTGCATCTTCACAAGGTGGAAGGGGCAAGGTAGCTCTCTGAGGCCTCTTTTATACGGGTACTAATATCATTTATGACCTAATCACCTACCAAAGACCCTACCTCCTAGTACATAACCTTAGGGGCTAGGATTTCAACATATGAATTTGAGGGAAACATAAAACATTCAGTCCATGATAACATCATATACTTACCTTTCTAAATCACTGGGTTGATCAAAAAAACTATTCAGTAACCCTTATCATATGTAGCAGAAGCCTTATGAAGATCTTCACAGGTATTAGAGGCTTCTGGAGATCTTTGTGAACAGGGGAGAGGTTCTGTGAACTGGCCCTCTCATAGTAATACAAATATCAGGCAAGTAGGCACCTATCATTCTGAAAAACTAAAAGTTTTTATCTTAGCCAGGTGTTGTGGTGGGTACTAGTTACTTGGGAGGCTGAGGCAAGAGAATTGCTTAAGCCCAAGAGTTTGACCTGTAACGCCACAGCACTCTACCCAGGGCGACATATTAAGACTCTGTCTCAAAAAAATAAAATAAAGGGTGGCACCTGTGGCTCATCGAATAGGACGCTGGCCCCATATACCAAAGGTGACGGGTTCAAATCCGGCCTCAGCCGAACTGCAAAACAGAAAAATAGCCGAGCATTGCAGCAGGCGCCTGTAGTCCCAGCTACTTGGAAGGCTGAGACAAGAGAATCGCCTAAGCCCAGGAGTTGGAGGTTGCTGTGAGCTGTGTGATGCCATGGCACTCTACCCAGGGCGATAAAGTGAGACTCTGTCTCTACAAAAAAAATAAATAAAATAAAAGTTTTATCTTCTGAATTCTGACCAAGGTTTGTCTTCTTAAGAATTCAGAATTCACTGATCAATTCTGCATCCAGGCCAATAAGCATACTGGAGGTAAAGCAGAGAGATCCTCTTCCCATTCTGTAAGAAGTTCAAAGGGAATCTGATACACTGATGCCCCAACTTAGGTCTGCTGCATGCAAAGACACCAAAAGTCCCACAGAGGAAGTCACCCTGAGAGAGTGACTCAGGCTCAACATGGAGACGTGGATTCTCATGGAGAAGGTTGGTCTCAGCACAACTTAAACCTGTAACTGGAAGTCCCTGGAGGAGCAAGTGACCTTATCAAGCAGCTGCATTTAGGGAATAAGAGCTAAGTATGTGAGTATAAACTAAAAGAGCTGTACCTCTCAGGTCCGCCAGTTTTCCTACCTTATGATGGGACTAACCCCTCTCTACATGACGAATCCTTGGAGTTCTACAGGACAATTCCTGGGTCAAGAAGAATCATCCTGAAGGAGACAATGGGCACTGGGTTTCCTTTTAGTTAATAATAAGAGGGCTTGAAAAAATAGGCACATGGCACAAGCTGGTAAAGAAAATAATTAAGGCCAGGTGTGGTGGGTCATGCCGGTAATCCTAACACTCCGAGAGGCCCAGGCAGGTGGATCACCTGAGCTCAGTAGTTTGAGACCAGCCAGAGCAAAGCAAGACCCTGTCTCTACTAAAAGTAGTAAAACTAGGTAGAAGTTGTGGCAGGTGCCTGTAGTTCCAGATACTTGGGAGGCTGAGGCAAGGAGATTGCTTGAGCCCAAGAGTCCAAGGTTGCTGTAAGATATGATCCCCAAGGCAACACAATGAGACTCTGTCACAAAAAAAAAAAATAATAATAATAAGGTAACTGAGTTTAATTGAATTATCAATGATTCTTCCCCAGCTACTCAGCAAAAGAATGAACACCTCTGATCCTTCATTTAGTGCCTCTTATCTGGCCTTTAATGATGTTCCCAACCTAATTTCCTGCCAAATCCTTGCTCATACCAAATGCTCATTGCCTGAGCACATCACACTTCTCTGCCACACACATGTATTTCTTCCTCACAGAATACCTAACCAACCCTCATCCTTTAAGACTTGAAGACCACCTTTCCCAAAACCTGCCCGAATCACTGCAGTCAAAACTGGCTTAGTGCTTACTAGATCATGCTCAGTACTCATGAATTATTTCCATGGCATCCTCACAAAGCTCCCTAAGGGCAGCCACTAGGTTTTGTTGAATCCTCTCAGAAAACTACCATGGGTTCTCTCTTACACATGGTAGTCACTTGGAAGAAATTACACTAAAAGGAAAAGTAAAATACCAGGCATCACCTGTGGCTCAATGAGTAGGGCACCGGCCCCATATACCAAGGGTGGCGGGTTCAAATCCAGCCAAACTGCAGCAAAAGAATAGCCAGGCATTGTGGCAGGCGCCTGTAGTCCCAGCTACTTGGGAAGTTGAGGCAAGAGAATTGCCTAAACCCAGGAGCTGGAGGTTGCTATGAGCTGTGTGATGCCACAGCACTCTACCAAGGGTGATAAAGAACTCTGTCTCTACAAAAAAAAAAAAAAAAAAAAATTGTGAATCTTAGTGTCTATTTAATTGCTTCATTTGTAACAAAAAGAAACAATCCTCAAGCATAATTCCCCCTATAGTTAACCGTTTATAAACAATTTCCTAAAGGAAATTCTTTATTTCTCTCTCTCTTTTTTTTTTTATTGAAATAGTCTCACTTGTAACCCTCTGTAGAGTGCGGTGACATCATGGCTCACAGCAACCTCAAATTCTTGGGCTCAAGCAATTCTCTTGCCTCAGCCTCCCTGGTAGCTGGGACTACAGGCACCCACCACAACGCCTGGCTACTTTTTTGTTTGTTTGTTTGTTTGTTTAGCAGGCCTGGGCCAGGTTTGAATCCGCTAGCCCCAGAGCACATTGCCAGTGCCCTAACCACTGAGCAACCGGTGCCCAGCCTGTAATTTCTTTTAAAAAGAACAAAAGACTGAGAAAAAACATTGAAGATTAAAGGAATGACTGTTAATAAACTAGATGAAGGTCAATCAAGACCAATGAAGTATTAGGTTAAGTAAAGTATATTAAGTAGTATGCTTAATAAAGAAATACAAACTGGCGTGGCGCCTGTGGCTCAGTGAGTAGGGTGCCGGCCCCATATACTGAAGGTGGCAGGTTCAAACCCGGCCCCGGCCAAACTGCAAGAAAAAAATAGCTGGGCATTGTGGCAGGCACCTATAGTCCCAGTTACTCGGAAAGCTGAGACAAGAGAATCACCTAAGCCCAGGAGCTGGAGATTGCTGTGAGCTGTGAAGCCACAGCACTCTACCAAGGGCAACAAAGTGAGACTCTGTCTCTAAAACAAAAAAAAAAAAAAGAAAGAAAGAAATACAAACTGAAATATAGGCCAAGTGCAGTGGCTAATACCTGTAATCCCAGCACTTGGGAGGCCGAGGTGGGTGGATCACTTGAGCTCATGAGTTCGAGACCAGCCTGAGCCAAGAGCGAGACCCCATCTCTAAAAATATAGCCAGGAGTTGTGGTGGGCACTTACAGTCTCAGCTACTTGGGAAGCTGAGGCAAGAGGATTGCTTGAACCCAAGAGTCTGAGGTTGCTTTGAGCTAAGACACCACGGCACTCTACCAAGGGTGACAAAGTGAGACTTCATTTCAAAAAAACAAAAACAGAAAGCCCTGAAATATGTTGCAACTAACCTCTACATATGTGTAAGCATATTGAATAAGCAAAAGTAAACTTTAAAAAGAAAGCCCTGGGACAGCGCCTGTGGCTCAAAGGAGTAGGGGTCCTGGCCCCATATGCCGGAGATGGTGGGTTCAAATCCAACCCTGGCCAAAAAAATAAACTGTAAAAAAAAAAAAATTCTCAAAATAAATAAATAAATAAAAAGAAAGCCCTTCAATGAAACTGCCCTGTATAATAGATGTATCATCAAACATTGGTCCAAACTCATAGAATGTACCACAACCAGAGTGAACCCTAATGTAAACTATGGATTCTGGGTAATGTTGTGTCAGTGTAGCTTCATGGACTGGCACAAATGGACCACTGTGTGTGGGGTGTTGATAGTGGGAGAGGCTGTATGAATGTGGGAACTCTAAAAATAAAGTCTATTGAGGCAAGAGCCTATAATCCCTGCTACTTGGGAGGCTGAGGCAAGAGGACCGCTTGAACCCAGGAGTCTGAGGTTATTGTGAGCTATAACGCCATGGCATTCTACCTAGGATGACAGAGAATCAATCAATCAATCAATCAAATAAAGTCTATTTAAAAGAGAAATAAAAAAGAAAAAAGAGACCTTCATTCCCAGTTTCCTCTAGGTCTCTGCCCACCATTGCCCACACGCCATCCTCATTTAGCACTTTCTCCTTAAAGAAACACGAAAGCTTCCAGTATTTCTTTTTTTGTTGTTTGTTTTTTTTATTTTGAGACAGAGTCTCACTATGTCGCCCTTGGTAGTGTTAGGGCATCACAGCTCACAGCAACCTCAAATTCTTGGGCTTAAGCCATTCTCTTGCCTCAGCCTCCCAAGTAGCTGGGACGACAGGTGCCCGCCACAATGCCCAGCTATTTTTTTGTTGTAATTGTCATTGTTGTTTGGCAGGCCCAGGCTGAGTTCGAATCCACCAGCTCCAGTGTATGTGGCTGGCACCCCAGCCGCTGAGCTACAGCCCCAAGCCAAGCTTCTAGTATTTCTGTCATCATTTTTCAGTTAATGACTTCCAAAATTGATGTCTACCCCTATTATTACTCCTAAGCTCTAAATCTACATCTCCATATGGAAGGCCCACTGATAGTTCAAAATGAACTCATAATAAAACTAATTGGCCAATGCAATTAAACAAGATACAAAAATCAAAAGAATAAAAATTAGAAAGGAGACAAAATTATCATCTGCCAAAGAAATAAATAAAAGTAGAATATCCAAGAGAACAAAACAATAAGCTATATTTCTAAAAACAGAGAAATTAAAAAATCAGATAATTTACTAAACTGGTAAGATAAAATAAATGTATAGAAATCAATAGTTTTCATAAATTCAAATAGTCAATAAAGTGGAAGAAAATACTTCACTTCCAATAGCAATAAAACATCAAGCATTCAGAAATAAATTTAATAATACATGTATAAAGTTTATATAAATGAAAGGAAAACTTGAACACCCTTGAATAATAGACTTGAACAAATGAAAAGGCATATTGTTGCAGAAAGACAAGGCCCAACAGAGAGAAAGAGCACCCAAACACCACATTTATAAGAGGAAGGGCTTTATTCACCATCTGGGGGCTTACGGCATAGAAGAATTCCAAATGGCCACGCTCCCCGACTGGCTTGGTCTTTCCCTTTTTATTGACAGTCAAAAAGTTCCACCCCATAGGTACCCCTTTCATTAGCCAGTTTGAATCAAGCAGGAGATGCTATTCCAGCCCCTACAAAACTACAGGCTTTCACAGAACTTGGAAATTTCCAATTTCCAGGAAGTCAAGTCCACAAATTCCCAAGAGCTGAGTCACCAGGGAGAGGACCCTACAGGTGTATCTTGGGGTCTCCTTGAGAAGACCTGTTCTCCTAGACCTCAACCTTCTCGGGTATCCTCTCTCATTCCCCCCCTTTTGAGACTCCAATATATTTTAATTTGGGGGTCTCAATATCAGCTTGTTTCTGCAGGTGCCAATATTAATTTTTAGCACTGAGGTTTTAGGGACTGTGACTCTTTTTGGGTTCTCTACTCAGGCCTTAATAGTACCGTGGCCGTAGGCTAATATACATGCAAGTTTTTACTTTTCCCTGTGACATCCCCCCCCCACTTTTCCCAAAGTCCAATTAAGACAGACAAGTCCCATGAGGAGTTTCTTCAGGCTTCAGCCATGCATTGACCAGCCACCTCCCAGTTTGTGGCTGGAGCATTGGATGTTGACTACCTTAAAAGTTACTTTTACTTTTCAAGGGGCAGTGAAGTCCTATTCAGCCAGCTGTGATGACTCCAGGTGAGTATTCCTTTTACCTTCTCTGCTGTGCATGTGGTCGGAATGATGGTGTAAAGTCCTTTCTACTTTCAGAGGGACCAGGTTCTGATTCTGGATCTAGACTAGGTCCCCTTGATTCTCCAGAGAGAAAGGATGTACAGACACAGAAGACTAAACAGAATATAGTTAATTACTCCACTGGAGATTTTCCTTGCTACTTTTTCTAGGGTTTTTGTCTATTCAGTTCAGTCTTTCCCAGTTCTTTTAGGAGTTCCTGCTAAATTGCAGAGGATTGACAGAGGTCTCTTTGAACAACACCAGTGGCAGGGCCTGTATCCAATTAAACTTTGCTTCCTGGCAGAGTTTACCAATTTCTGCTCTTATGGTCCTGTTCATGCACTTTACCCTGTCTAAGCTTTGGGGCCTATAAGTTATTCAAAGTTTTAGCTTATTATTTGCACTAGTTCTGTTATGAAGGCTAGCCCACTATCAAATTTAAACCAGAGTGGCAACCTAAACCATGGGACGATTTCTCTGGGCAATACTTTTACTACTTCAGGAGTCCAGGTTTCATCTGTGCCATTAGATACCTGTATGCATTGGGTAAATTCCTCTTCTCTTGAAGTCCCCAAGCACATTTGGATTCCTGGACCTGTCAGCAAGCAACCTTCGTTACTTGCCACAGATCAGGAAATGTTACTGATGAGTATCTGACCAGTTTTCCAAAGGACTTTTTTTTTTTTTTGAGACAGAGCCTCAAGCTATCACACTGGGTAGAGTGCCCTGGCATCACAGCTCACAGCAACCTCCTGGGCTCAAGCGATTCTCCTGCCTCTGCCTCCCAAGTAGCTGGGACTGACTAAATGCCTGGCTATTTTTTTTGGTTGCAGCCATCGTTGTTTGGTCGGCCCGGGCTGGATTCGAACCTGTCAGCTCAGATGTATGTGGCTGGCTCCTTAGCTGCTTGAGCCACAGGCACTGAGCCAGCCAAAGGGTTTTTTTTATTGGCCTTATAAAGTCAACCTAAATTCCTTAACACAGTCTGGACACCTCTGGAAATGCTATTCCAGCCAAAGCCTTGGTGAAATAACCAATGCCTTTATCATGTCCTATAGAACAAAACACATTCTTATTGAACTTATGCAAGTAACCATATTGTCAAAAATTAAGAATACTTACAAATGGCTTTCAAATTCCAGGGAAATCAAGGAGAGAGAAAAAATACATGTTTCAAACTCTGCTCATAAGTACATGCATTGTTTGAAAAGCTACAAATAGCTCAAAAGACAGAAAATTATTTTCTTGACTTCTGGAAAACAGAACATAGAAAGAATCAACAATATTTCAAACAAAAAGCCATAACAAACTAGCCCGTTCCACGTAACTGATTTCTGTTCTGTTTGAAGTTAGGTCAGCAATACTCAGACATGTTAACTTTCCAATGAAAGTTCTAAAAATCTGCTTTTAGTCCAAAGGTACTCAATTTCCAAAGATATCAGGAATTGAATTCAAGAGAATTTGTCAGCCTCTCTTAATATTTCTTTTTCTTTTTAGGGACAAACTTTGGACTCGGTCAGTTATAAAAAACATTTTCCTTTTTTTAGATGAATTAAATTTATTACCCATATAGGTCAGGACAGACCAATGCTTTGTTTTGTTTTGTTTTGTTTCAGGTTACACTGATTGCATTTGTCAGGTAAAGTCCCTCTTACAATCGTGTTTTGCCCCCAAAAGGTATGGCACACACCAAGACCCCACCCCCCTCATTCTTTCCCTCTCTCTGCTGTTCCTTTCCCCACCCCTCCCTCATTCTTTCTCTCTCCCCTTTCCCTACCCCCCTCACTCCTTCCCTCTCTCTGCTATTCCTTTCCCCACTCCCACCACGTCATTAATTGCCATTAATTGTCCTCATATCAAAATTGAGTACATGGGATTCATGCTTCCCCATTCTTGTGATGCTTTACTAAGAATAATGTGTTCCACTTCCATCCAGGTTAATACAAAGACTGTAAAGTCTCCATTTTTTTTAATGGCTGAATAGTATTCCATGGTGTACATATACCACAGCTTGTTAATCTATTCCTGGGTTGGTGGGCATTTAGGCTGTTTCCACATTTTAGCGATTGTAAATTGAGCTGCAGCAAACAGTCTAGTGCAAGTGTCCTTATGATAAAAAGATTTTTTTCCTTCTGGGTAGATGCCCAATAATGGGATTGCAGGATCAAACGGGAGGTCTAACTTGAGTTATTTGAGAGTTCTCCATACTTCCTTCCAAAAAAGTTGTATTAGTTTGCAGTCCCACCAGCAGTGTAAAAGTGTTCCCTTCTCTCCACATCCACGCCAGCATCTGCAGTTTTGAGATTTTGTGATGTGGGCCATTCTCAGTGGGATTAGATGGTATCTCAAGGTGGTTTTGATTTGCATTTCTCTAATAACTAAGGATAATGAGCATTTTTTTAAATGTTTGTTAGCCATTCGTCTGTCTTCTTTAGAGAAGGTTTCATTC
The DNA here is from genome assembly GCA_963574655.1 of Perodicticus potto. NCBI lineage: Eukaryota > Metazoa > Chordata > Mammalia > Primates > Lorisidae > Perodicticus > Perodicticus potto. Next base: position 7,774 of record CAUYRH010013433.1, on the reverse strand, counting down.
ATGTCTCTTGCCCATTGACATATGGGATTGTTGGCATTTTTCATGTGGATTAATTTGAGTTCTCTATAGAGTCTAGTTATCAAGCTTTTTTCTGATTCAAAATATGCAAATATCCTTTCCCATTGGATAGGTTGTCTATTTGCTCTGGTTGTTGTCTCCTTAGCTGTACAGAAGCTTTTTAGTTTAAGTCCCATTTGTTTACTTTTGCTGTTGTTGCAATTGCCATGGCAGTCTTCTTCATGAAGTCCTTCCCCAGGCCTATATCTTCCAGTGTTTTTCCTATGCTTTCTTTCAGGATTTTTATTGTTTCATGCCTTAAATTTAAGTCCTGTATCCATCTTGAATCAATTTTTGTGAGTGGAGAAAGGTGAGGGTCCAGTTTCAGTCTTTTACATGTGGATATCCAGTTCTCCCAGCACCATTTATTGAATAGGAAGTCTTCCCCCCAAGATATGTTCTTGACTGGTTTATCAAAGATTAGGTGGTTGTAAAATGTTAGTTTCATTTCCTGGTTTTCTATTCAATTCCAAATGTCTATTTCTCTATTTTTATGCCAGTACCATGCTGTTTTGACCACTATGGCTTTGTAGTACAGCCAAAAATCTGGTATGATGATGCCCCCAGCTTTCTTTTTATTACTAAGAACTGCCTTAGCTATATGGGGTTTTTTCTGGCTCCATATAAAATGCAGAATCATTTTTTCTAAATCTTGAAAGTACAATGTTGGTATCTTAATAGGGATGGCATTAAATAGGTAGATTGCTTTGGGAAGTATAGACATGTTAACAATGTTGATTCTTCCCAGCCATGAGCATGGTATGTTCTTCCATTTGTTAATATTCTCTGCTATTTCCTTTCTTAGGATTTCATAATTTTCTTTATAGAGGTCCTTCACCTCCTTTGTTAGGTATATTCCTAGGTATTTCATTTTCTTTGAAGCTATGGTGAAGGGAGTTGTGCCCTTAGTTAGCCTCTCATCTTGACTGTTATTGGTGTATACAAACGCTACTGACTTGTGGACACTGATTTTATATCCTGCGACATTACTGTATTTTTTTTGATGACTTCGAGGTGTCTTGTAGTTGAGTCCTTGGGGTTCTCTAAGAAGATCATATCGTCAGCAAAGAGGGAGAGTTTGACCTCCTCTGTTCCCACATTTGGATGCCCTTTATTTCCTTGTCTTGCCTAATTGTATTGGCTACGTTGAATAGTAATGGTGACAGAGGACAACCTTGTCTGGTTCCAGTTCTAAGAGGAAAAGCTTCCGGTTTTACTCCATTCAGTAAAATATTAGCTGTGGGTTTGTCATAGATAGCTTCGATCAGTTTCAGAAATGTGCCACGTATGCCTATACTCTTCAGTGTTCTAATTAGAAAAGGATGCTGGATTTTATCAAATGCTTTTTCTGTATCTATTGAGAGGATCATATGATCTTTGTTTTTACTTCTGTTAATACAGTGGATAATGTTTATGGACTTGTGTATGTTAAACCAGCCTTGCATCCCTGGTATGAAACCTACTTGATCATGATGTATGACTTTTTTAATGATAAGCTGTGGTCTATTGATTAGGATTTTGTTGAAAATTTTTGCATTTTATATTCATTAGTGAAATTGTTCTAAAATTCTCCCTTTTAGTTGGATCTTTTCCTGGTTTGGTATCAGGGTGATGTTTGCTTCATAGAACGTGTTGGGGAAGATTCCTTCCTCCTCAATTTTTTGGAATAATTTCTGTAGTACAGGAATAAGCTCTTCTTCGAAGGTTTGATAGAATTCTGGTGTGAAGCCATCCAGACCAGGGCATTTTTTTGTTGGAATATTGTTTATTGTTTCTTTAATCGCAGTGCTTGAAATTGGTCTGTTCGGGGCAGTGCTCTCACAACAGCTCCGCAAGGCCACAGCAGGACACTATTAGCTCTGTGCGGCTCAACAGCTCAGTCTGGGGCCCTAGACAACGCTTAAAGTCCTCTGCACTCTTGCCCAAATTCTCCCCAGGTAATTCAACTGAGTGCTAAGTCCAAAAATAAACAAAACAGCTCACAGGTCAGGCCTTCCAGTTTGCAATCTCACTGCTGCTGTACCTATAGCTGCCGGTGGGATTAGACCAAACAAACACACCACCACTTAACAGTTCTCTACTGCTTTTGTCCTCCTCATGGGGTCCAGAATTCTCACACTGACTCCCTGTGTCCCCAAAGGGATGTTTCTGGGCAGATCCCACCAGCCAGAGCTGCCTGGAGTCTTCTCTCCCCAGACTCACTGTGCCCACTTGCAAGGAAGCTATTACTCGGCCGCCATCTTGCTCCACAAGCCACAAGGAACTGTTTGAAAATGAGATGTGGGGCAAAAACCCAGTCTTCAAGCAGGTAAGAAGTTTCTTTTCTCCTTTCACAGCAGATCCCAATAAAGGATGGTGAGATCTTGGAATCCTCTACTTATGTGAAGTGTCAGAACATCAGTGAAGGCTCCTGTTATCAGGAGATCTTCAAGAGGCTGGAGAGAAGACCCCTGAGTGAGAAAGGAGGAGAAGGCCCAGTGGCTTCTCGTGGGAGTAGACTAGTTGAAGGAAGTCGCACTGCTGTAAGAGAGGCAGGGGTCCCTTTGCAGACTGAGTCAGTTCACTGGCTCCCTCAGGGATGTGGGGTCATGGGCCCTAGCCACGCACCTGTGCCTGTGCAGGGATTCCGTGGTACCCACGAGGAAGGGGCTCAACGTCAGCTCATACACCTAACACTTTTGCCAGCTCTCCTCTCTCCTCTGTCTTTCACAACACACATACACTTTTCCCTCCCCATGTGTTTCCTTTTTTGTTGTTGTTGTTGTTATTATTTTTTTTTTGTATTTTTTGGCCGGGGCTGGGTTTGAACCTGCCACCTCCAGCATATGGGGCCAGCACCATACTCCTTTGAGCCACAGGCACCACCCTCCTCCCCGTGTGTTTTAATCATAATTTTGTATTAAATAGATGATTCAAATTTTACAATATAATGCTACAAATATTGCTGAAGAGTAAGAAATACCTCATTTATATTTCCTTTTTGATACAACTATTGTTTTATTTTTCTTAGAGTAATAATATTGCCGAATTATTCATTCTGGTTTGTTTTTTTTTTTGTATGTATGAGTGAACTTTTACATATATATTTTCTCCCACCTCGGCCTCCCAGAGTGCTAGGATTACAGGTGTGAGCCACTGCACCCAACCCTCTATGTACCTTTTCTTATACCTCCCCAGTTCTCTTTCAGACAACACAGTCAGACACCTCAATATTCTAGCATTTCATTTTTTTCCCTTTTCTTTCTTCTTCTTCTTTTTATTTTTATGGAGACATTTTCTGTCCTGGATCCTTTCGTCCTTCTACTTCTGTCTGGACTGCCATCCTAGGATATCTCTCACCATAACTCTAGAGATTCAGCTTGCCTCTTCAGTTGGAGCCCCTGTTGCCAAACTCAGATCTTTCCCTTTCTTCATTTATTCCCCTTTTTTAGTGATGCAAATGCTTTCTAGGGAAAAAAGATGCAAAGAAAGCAAAGCTTTTGCGATTTTGCCTGTCTGAAAAGAATCTTTTTGCTATCCTTATATTTGGTTCCTTGGCTGGCAGAAGATTAGATTGGAGAGACTTTGTGTCGAATTTCAAAGGCATTGCTTCTTTCCATGTTAGGTACTAATAGTGTTGGGAATCCACGCCATTCTATTTTCTGGTGACCTCTCTTTTTCTTGATGGAAGCTTTTGCAAATTTTACAGTGATATAAAATCACTGGTGTATAGGTATACTGGCCTTGGTAAATAGGTCATTTTTATTTCTCATTCTCATTGGGCCCCTTCACCAGGGAGTCATAACCTTCACTGTAGGACATGTTTCTATATTGTATCTGTGATGGTTAATTTCATGTGTCAACTTGTCTGGACTGAGTGGTGTCAAGATATTTGATTAAACATTATTCTGGGTGTGTCCATGAGGGTGAGTAGATTGTCCTCCCCAGTGTAGACCTGATTCGAACAAAACATATTGAGTAAGAATTTATTCTTTCAGCTCGGCGCCTGTGGCTCAACAGGCTAAGGCACGAGCCACATACACCTGAGCTGGCGGGTTTGAATCCCACCTGGGCCCGTCAAACAACAATGATGGCTGCAACCAAAAAATGGCCAGGTGTTGTGGCGGACGCCTGTAGTCCCAGCTACTTGGGAGGCAGACGCAGGAGACTCGCTTGAGCCCAGGAGTTGGAGGTTGCTGTGAGCTGTAATACCACAGCACTCTGTCCAGGGTGACAGCTTGAGGCTCTGTCTCAAATAAATAAATAAATAAAAATAAAAAAAATTTTAAAAAAAGAATTTATTCTTTCTTCCTGACTATCTTCAAGCAGGGACAAAGGTCTTACTCTGCCTTCGGACTCAAACTCAGACTGGAATTTAGACCATTATCTGTTTTGCTTAACAGGCCTTTGCGCTCAGACTGGAGCTGTACCATCAACTCTCCTGCATTACCAGCTTGCTGATGAAGGTCTTGCTGAGGTGGGCGAGTGAAATCACTGGACTTCAGGGGAGTAGGGTAGAAGTTCATGGGTTCTAACAGCTCCCTGTTCAAACTCTCAACTAATTTTTCTATTTTTATCCCACATCTTGTCCATTCTTTGCTATCTCGGCCTTCTTGTGTCTCTCGGGTTTTCTGGGCCACGAATCAGTTTGCTGCTCGCTGGCAACTATCTCTGCAGAAACGTAAGTTTCAGTGTTTGCTATGCTGAGAATTCAGTTACCACTTTTCCTCCACTTTTAACCTTCCAAAACTTTGTTGTTATCTCTAAGCCTCTGTTCTTGCCTCTCTGTTGTGCTTGCCTTTTATTATCTCGTTAATGTCTTCACTGTCACCTTGGTGAAGTCTTAGGAAAAAGCACAGATGAACGCAAAACATGTGTTGTAAAAGATACATAAGAATCCTTCACAATACGTCAGCGCAGAGAGTACATACAAAAGCACACGTCACACGTTCCCCCAGGGGAATCCTGTCAGTGACCTGTACCCCCTCCCCAGTCCAGTGTTGAGGAGGACACATACAAAATTCACCTGATTCAATTTTGTCATTGCTGTCATTCTGGTCTTGGTTTGGTTAAGTGAAAAATTACCTCGGAGCAATTTTTGTATTAACACATATGTCATTCCTTCCAATGACCCATGTAATATTTAATTGTAGGAATTTATCATGATTATGTTTATCATTTATTCTTCCTCTGTTTAAAATGTTGCATGTATGTGTACATATACACACATGTGTGCACTTACATATACACATACATATATTTGAAAGGTCAACAGATTAAGTAACTCAAATTTCATAAGTATCAATTGTCTATAAGCAAAAATGAAAGTAAGAGAAGGACAATGTTGTATGCATTGAAATCTTTACTGGAGAGTTCTGTCTAATAGTAAATGAATAGAACTATGTCCAAAGCCTCCAAAACCAGAGATATGAGGATTCCCCTCCAGCTGAAGATGATCATAAATTAAGCTAAATCATCCTTGAAGTTACATAAGCCTATAGCCGTAGAATTATGTGAGTCAATAGCTCTATGACAATTATATCTTTCCAACACATGATGTACTCTCCACGAGTCAGAACCACGGTGTCATTCCGAGTCCTGACAGGAAGCAGATGGCACTTCCAAATGGGGTGCTGGGGAGAATTTAATGATGGGACCATTTTCAGTGTTGGGGGGTGGTTAAGAGGCAGAAAGTTAAAGAGGCAAGGTTAAAGGAAACCAGAAAGAAATGGTGAAGGAACAAGGAGAGCCACTGTCACCCCCAGGCCTGCGAGTGAAGAAATGAAAGCAGTCACTGGACACAGGGAGTAACTCTAGCCAGGAGAGAGTCCACCTGCAGGGGCTGTGGGCTCTGAGAGGGATACAGCCAAGCTTCAGCAAGCAGAAAGGGAAGGAGCAGGGAGAAAAACCTATGCTTACCTTGTATTTTATTTGCTAGATTTGGCAGTCATAGGTAGGGAAGGGTAGACAGCTGATCTAGAGAGGCCAGTGGAGAATATTCACCACTTACATGAAGGAGGTCCATCAGTGTCCTAGTCCACTAATGGCAATGTATGTAGACCTCTGGGCAAAGCCAATCACCAAGAGTCAGGAACATGCATTTATTCGATCATGGTAATAAATTGGTTATGTCTACCCTGAAAATTGTCCATGCTTTAGCTTATAATTGCAACTGTACAGAAAAGAGACTGCACATGAAAAGAGTCTATAAGAAATTGAACTTCGGGCCAGGTACAGTGGCTCATGTCTGTCATCCTAGCACGCTGGGAGGCTGAAGTGGGTAGGTGACTTGAGCTCAGGATTTGGAGATCAGCCTGCGTAGGAGTGAGACCCATGTCTACTAAAAAATAGGAAAATCAGCCAGGCATGGAGGTGGGCATTTGTAGTCACAGCTACACCAGGGGCTGAGGCAGGAGGATCTCTTGAACCCCAGAGTTTGTAAGCTAAGATGACACCAGGACACTCTATCCTGAGGCAGCAGAGTGAGACTCTGTTTCAAAAAAAAATTCTACCCATTAGTGTTTAGTTTAGTTCTCTATTACTCCAGTCTGGAATCTGCAATAGGATGTGCCACCAGGAGCTACATAGAATATCTTAGGAGAAAAATTCCATCTAAGTCGACCAGAGAACACCAGAGGAATAACTTGAAGCTGCAAACTGTCCTCACCCTCATGTTTACAATCAGTATTAGCCCAAGAGCAAAACAATGTACAAAGAAGAATAAGAATGGGGTGCATGAGAAGTCAGAGTTCTCCACAAATCAATATGGTTAAACAATGTTCTGGTAAGTCCAAGGCAGCAATATGCTTCAACAATAAAGTTTACTTTAACTTAGAAGCAAATAGGCAGAATTTGGAGGTGGTGTGTCTATGGCTATTCTTAAATTAAAATAATAAATATTATTGGTCAGCAAAATAAGAACCCAGAGAAAGCCCTGGGATCTTACAGGGTTAGAAAGTATTTTTCCTCTAAAAAAAGCTTTCTTAAATGTTAATTTGATTTATCCCATTTCCACAGCTCATCTATTTACTACCAAAACAGGACATGTTTTAGAGATTTAGCATGTCATACTTTCATTATGAAATGTATTTTTTTGGAAGCACTGAAGAGGAAAATGATTCAAGTTCTGCCATTTGGCTCAACAGCTTGAGAGCTCGAACTCATTCTAAGTGATGCGCTACTGTTCATTCCTTGATGCCTGGTGATGTCCAAGCATCTGGTTTCCAAATAGTGACCTACATAGAACATCTGACACCAGGGATAGATCTTTTTTTTTTGCAGTGTTTGGCCAGGGGGTTTGAACCTGCCACCTCCGGCATATGGGGCCGATGCCCTGCTCCTTTGAGCCACAAGCACCGCCCAGGATAGATCATTTTTTAACACACCTTTCTATATATATGTAATAAAATTATTTTCAATAATAATCATGAAATGAAATGACTAATAGCAAAAAGATAACTTTTTCTTTTATCGAGATTTCTACATATAATCATGTTGGTAAAAAATAAAACAAATATTACAGTACAAAAAAACTAGTTCTACTCAATTACATTAAAGTAGGCTAAGGGGAGGGGATGAACACATACAGAAAGGCTTCTTTTTTTTTTTTTTGAGACAGAGCCTCAAGCTGTCACCCTGGATAGAGTGCTGTGGCATCACAGCTCACAGCAACCTCCAATTCCTGGGCTCAAGCGAGTCTCTTGCCTCCGCCTCCCAAGTAGCTGGGACTATAGGCACC
>CAUYRH010013430.1:0-20794 GCA_963574655.1 Perodicticus potto | reverse complement strand
GGTCCTCTCCATGGTGACTCAGCTCTTGGGAATTTGTAAACTTAACTTCCTGGAACTTGGAAATTTCCAAGTTCTGTGAAATACTGTAGTTCTGTAGGGCCTGAAATAGCATCTCCTGCTTGATTCAAATTGGCCAATGAGAAGGGCACCTATGGGTTGGAACTTTTTGACTGTTGATAAAAAGGGAAAGACCAAGCCAGTCCGGGAGCACGGCCTTTTGAAATTCTTCTATGCCGTAAGCTCCCAGCTGGTGAATAAAGCCCTTCCTCTTATAAACATGGTGTTTGGGTGTTCTTTCTCTCCATTGAGTCTCGTCTTCCTGCAACAGTACAGGATGGAGACTCATTTAAATAGAAACTTGGATAAAAGCATGATGACAGAGTCAGAAATCTTGAGAATTTTCAAGTTTTCTTTGTTAATAGTGATATCAAAAAATCATGATTTCTGAGTTCAAAGAAGATACAAATATTCTGTGGGCAGTCATCAATGGCATCATGCAAATGTACTGTTAAGAAAAGGATGGCAGTTAATTAAGTCTCAATTTAAAGCATATTTGGGGACACTGAGTCATTTGTCACCCATGCATGAAAGCAGGAAAAAAGGTACCCCATGTACACCTGCACAAACTCTTCTTTAGACACATAACAGATTTTGCTTTATCTGAGAGAAAAAGCAGTTTACCCAAACAATGACGTACTTGAACGCTATGCATGATATAATTGTGACCTATCAATTATAACACCGACTCGTAGGCATTTCTATACGTTTTCCTTAGAATGAGACTCTAAGATCTGGGAAGTGCCAGGGTCAGCCATGGAAGAGCTTCCTCCACTCTCTGATCCCAAAAGGCATCTATCCAAGGAGGAGGAGGAATTTCAGATTATTTTTTCTAGACACCTTTACTCCTGTGAATTAGCTGCGGTCTACTGGGTCAACAATTCAAGCAGCTGGGCCCTTAAAGCATATCTTTTCTTTGATCCTAGCAATGCCATGAGGATTGATTTTAAGGTATGCCTATTCTTCAAAAGACTTGATCTCTAGCTTAAGAATGTAAGTTAACTAGGGATTTTACAGGAATTTTTTTTGGCTTTAGGAAATAAAACATGAGAGACCCCCTGCTTCTTACAGTCTTCTTTAAATCTCCATCTCTAATTGTTTCTTCCCTTCAAAGCAAATTTCTGTACACTTCATAATGCAAAGTCTCCATCAGGCATGCGTCTAATTACTCTCCAGCATCCAGCCGCAGTTCAGAATGAAATGATGAGCTGTATTTTTTGTCAGGTTGTCTCTAGGAGATGACAATTTATATCAAACCACTATGTTTCAAAAACAAGAGGCTGTGCCAAGGTGAAAATGCAATTCCACAGTTCCCAAAAGTGGATGAAATTCTCAGCTCAACACGTGACGTTTCTGTGTTTGCTGTTTAGAGAGGAGGATCTGGCCTTTTTAGGTGATCAGCCTCTTGCACCACTGCCATCCACCAGTTGATAAAAAAAGTTGTATTTGCCCAAAGCTATTTTCTGTGATTGTTCAGAGCCCTCCTCACTTGCTCCCCACCTGCTCTCTCTCCATCCCATCTCTGCCAACTCAGAGCTCCAGGAAGCACTCTTCAAACATCGTACTCACTCTTTCCTTCTGGGCTTTTACTCTATTTAGCATCTGACTTGCAATTTGCCCTATCAAACTCCAGCTTGAACTTGGCCCCAGACCTCTTCTCTTATACTTCTCTATCCATGATATTCTCAGAAATCAAACCCTAAAACCAACAGTTTGTGTAAAGCCATGCTCATGTCCTCTTTGAATTTTTTTTTGAACAGCTTTACCTTTATTCATGTACGTTAATAGTTGTCCATTGAAAAACATCCTTCCCATAAAAAAAATCCCAGGTTCACTGGATACAGAAGTGAATTCCTACAATTACCAAAGAAATAAAACATTTTCTAAATTCTTTTATGAAATAGAAAAAAAATCTTCCACATTTTTTATCTAGCCTACATAAACTCATGCTGTCAACCAGTAATTGTGTTCCTCCAAAATTCAAATCTCCAATGTGATGTATTAGGAGGTAGGGACAATGGGATGTATTAGGACATGGGGTGAAACTCTTATAAAAGAGACCCCAGAGAACGCCCCCCCCAACCCTGAGGTCCTCTTAGGACACAGAAAGAAGACAGCTGTCCATGGGCCAAGAAAGGGGCCTTCACCAGACATAGATCTCCCAGTACCTTGATCTTGGATTTCTCAGCCCCTAGAACTATGAGAAATGAAACTTTTTGTAAGCTACCTCAGTGTATGCTCTTTTTGTTACAATAGCCAAAATGGACACAGACACTTGGATTCTTTTTTTTACTTTTTTAATTTTAAATAGAACATTTGACATTTACTTTAAAAATGTACATGTAGAAAGAAAAGAGGAGAGATGCTACAAGGCAGAGCTAAATGTCAATTTAGTTCTCACTCGCTCTCTGTTTGTAATGGCTTTATTGCCTATGACCCTGATTGAGTTGACGAAGCTCTCAGCACAGCCCCCGGGGAGGGGGCTGTCCTGGTGATTCCCACATGTGAGGGTGAGGCCTGGGTCTGCAGTGGTGCTGAATGTACTGATGGGATGAGGAATAAGTGCTCCCACCATAGCCCCATGCCCCATGAACCTCCACATGCATAAACAAAAGCACTGGTGCCCCCCAGAAAAAAATTGACTTGTTCAAAACCAACAGACTGTGCACCCTGAGTATAGGCAGTTATGTGCGTATCACATAGATCACAGATCAGGATCGTTCTTAGCAAGTGTGAAGACAAGACAAGGCCGGACAACCTACCATGATAGCAGTTGAGGGGCGTTTTCTTCCCACCATCCAGTCATCCTTCCCATGTATGTGTCAGTGTGCTGCTGTAACCACTCTCTCCAGATAACACAGAAGAATTATATTCACCTTCTCTGTTCAGAATGCCATTTTCTGTCCTCAAGTGTATCAGTGCCAGTTATATGAAGAAAATAAATCACTCCACTTGACTGAATCTCCCCTCCAACTTTGATTTTATTTTTCTTATATCACTTGGCAGTTCCCTAATCCTGCTTTTGAATGCATATTGTCAAAACAGATAGGATTGTATTAGCAACAGAATGATTTATTAGGATAAGAAGAAAGGAAAAATATGACTGCATTTGTTCTTGAACCCTTTCGACCTTTAGGAAGAGAGGAGAGGGGATAGGAAACGGACAGTGTCTGCCAACACGTGCTGCCCTGAGCTTTATCACTCATTTTCAAAATTCACATGCATTCCTGTTTATTTCCTCTACTGCAATTAAAAATATCCCAAAGATGGTAAATATCAAGTGAGGAAAGCATCATAAATGAGCTCTAGAGTGATTATTCAGCTACTCTCAATCTACCTCAGAGAACATAGACAACTCTGGATTTCAATTTAGAAAGTAACATCAGCAATTATACTATAAAGTAACAATTTGTCCACAGAATCAGTGGTTGATACTCGGCAAATTGTAGGAAAATTATCCTTGAAATCAAAAAGTTAATTTTATCTTCCATTGTATAAAGTTTGAATCATTCTTTATTTTCCATATGTTATTTCCACATATTATTGGTGCTCAATAGGTACCGTTCATTGGAATGATTATACTTCGTTACCAAAGCTTAGTATATTTCTTTTTTCTGAAAGTTCTTCCTCAGCCGCATTCTTTTCTTCCTCCTTCTATTTCACAGGTCAGTTTTCCCCTACCCTATCAATGAGTCAGCAGAAAATAATGCCAGGCTCCATCTCTGAGGTTAGCAGGTACTAGTTGACATTCCCTGATTACCCCACACCTAAGTGTTCAGATAGCTCAATTCGGCCAATTGAAATCAAGGCTTGAAGCTGTTAGTCCCTTATCACTCAGAGGATGGGGTATTCCTGACATATAATATGAGAAAAAGGCTGTTTCCTTCTGGAATAAAATTATGGCCAATACTGATGACAAAAAAACCCAAGTTTAAATAAAAAAAAAATCACGGGGTATTTTTTGGCGCTTTATTTTACTAAAATGCACTGAGTAACCCAAATCTGTGGCTTGTGTGAGTTCAGCATTCTGAATTCACTGCTGTAGAAAATGAAACCGAAATGACGGTAAGGCAAAACGCAATTTGAGATGTCAAGCTTTTGCCATTTGCCTTTGAGCTACCCTCGGTGACAATTGTATCTTTTATACAACCTCTTATTACCTGCTTTCTAAGTCCAGTCATGTAAAGTAACAGGGTCTGCCTTCTGCCCTTTGTGTTGTGAGGTTATCTGATTTCCATTCCCAGATGCACACCATGCCTGCTCTTTTTTTTTTTTTGTCTTTAAAATAAATCTGTTGCCTAAAGCTAAATATATAGTACTTTGAACACGACAATGAAGTTATTTTTAATTTGTCCTTTCGCTTTAATTATGCTGTTGGTATTATTTTGTAGGTACATTTTGCAGCATTTTTGCTGCCACCTACAGGCACCCCCCTGAGTACCACCTCTGTGGGCTGGGTAGGTGTGGAATTACCTATTTGTCTTGAAGGGGAGATTTTGCTGTCGCATTTCTAACCATTATTTGTCAGCATGGATATTTTTGTGTTGAAAAAAATTTTTTAAAACAATACCTACATCCTTATTTATTTCATGAAAATAAAAATATCTGCAAGATCCTCATAAAATCAGTAAATAGGGCAATCTCTGCAAACATAAAGAATTCACTTGGGGACAGTACGAGAGAATCCTACACAAATGTATTCTTAATCGTTTCCATAAGTAATAAAATCAGCATGTTTATGAAAAACCTAAATACATAATTGATCAAAGCAGTTTTCACAGTTTAAAATTTATTAGCTGTGGAAATAGCTGATGTGAAAAGGAAGGTTAAGAGAAGAAAAAATCTAAATCTTTTAAAAAGTAATTCTCTCTCATCTTGACAACTATTATGAACTGCGCTGAGCTAACTGTGAAATAACAGCACAGAAAAAGAGAAGCAGAAATAGAGAGAGCACGCAGCTCCTGAGAGACCATTTAACGCACACAAGAAGGAAAGAGTGAAAAGGATTGTACTAAAGTCCCGGACCCACTCCTGGATCTGAGTGAATCGTCTGAGGAAGCTGAGAGAGCTCAGCACTCGCGGCATCAAAAGAATGTTCCTTCTTTGGGAAGTTATTCTTAAAGTATGGAGTTGAGTTAATTTCTGGAATAGACCAATGGTCTTCAAGTAACTGCATATGGACTACCATTAATTTCCTTAAACCTTCCTATCAATTCTTCTTTCAATACATGCCACCTCTTTGAGAGTTACAACCCATAATAGGATGGGTAGCTGTGTGTCACTGTCTTAGTCTTTATCCTGAAGACCTCTAGACCTAAAACCCTGGATTTTTTTTTTTTCATAGAGTACATCCAACCCTTGAGAGTTTAAGAGGAAATCGGTATTTCTATGAATAATCTAACCTCTCTGCATAGTCTATGATTTTTTTTTTATTTGAGAAACCAGCATTGATTTATTTACTCAAGAAACGATCCCACTTAGTTCTAAGCTCTGTATTTGGTACTAAGGATATAGAGGTAAACATGGCGTAGCCCTTACTTCAAGGTGAATGCTCTCTTGTACAGGTGACAGAATCAAATAATAAGGACTGTTACAGCGGTAGCTCCTGGAACAGTGGCAGTGCAAAAAAGAGGGATTACGTCTCTGCTGGAATGAAAAGCCCTGGAAGGTAAAGGAAATATGCCAGGAAGAAGGGAAAGCATTGCTTGGCTTTCTGTTCCTCTCTTTTTGTTTCTTGCCAAGGGGAGAATTTTCAGAATAAAATAGAAATCTTAGCAGGATAGACTTGACAATATCAACTGAAACCCAGGGCTTAGCACTTGAATTGCCACATAGAAAACTCCCATTAATATTCATTACCAATACTCTCTCCTGTCCCATCACTTAAATTGCAAATACTTTAGAAACGTGGAACATGCCAAACCTTCCCCATAGTGCTTTCTACCGTAAAAGCCAGAGGCAAAAAAAGACTGATCAGCACAATAGAGTCATTATAAGAACGTTACTTGAATGGATGTTGACTTTGGGCAATCCCTCAGATTCTTGCCCAAATATGGATCTTGCTGTTCTTAAGTTTTTTATAATTTGTATTTTCTTCTATTTTAAATTGTAAAATATTAATATTTTACTTATATTAAAATGAATTAACCATATCCCCCTATTTATTATGGAAAACTAAACTTTTAATATAGAAAAATGAAAAACGCTATCTGGCCACAGTCATGTCTCAGAAATTTCTTTATTTCTAAGGCCATATCAGATACTGTGATAGGTATATAAACTTTGGCTATGTTTCTTTTCTATAAACAATGTTCAAGTTTATAAGGAGAAAAGATAAAAAAAATTGTAGAACTATACATAAAAGCTGGGAAATTTTTAAATTGATGAAGACTATCACTAATGTCTCTACATTATTCCCTTTTTGTACTTTTTTCTAATTTTCTCAAACTATTTTTCTCTCTCTTCACCATATATGAAAATCTCCAGATCAACAAATAACGATACTGCGCAAAACTCCCAGTCACCCTTCCTATGGGGGAAGAAATGAACCCATAAGAGGAAATAATGTGTTACACTCCCCAGCGTTGTAGGAGTTTCATTTGAAGCCAACCAAGGACGCGCTCTATGACGCGCAGAATGTAATAACTGTTCCTAGGCGATCCTCAGACACCACAGGCAACAGTTTGCAAAAAAGATCTTCAGCAGTTATGAAGTCTCCATGTGACTGTCTCACTGCCCACTACGCGTGTATATATAATGCTTATTCTGACAGACTTAAAAGGCTAGTATTTTACATTGCAGAATGTAAAACATAGAAAATAATGGCATGGAATAAAAATGGCAGAATGTAGGATAAAGATTATGAAGCGTAAGAAGGTCAGGAAATAAACCTATCAGTATATCCTCAAGTAGTCTGGAAAAGTTCCCTGCAAAAAGAAAGATTTAACTAGTTCTTTAAAAGGAGATATGATGTAGCTAATCAGAGAGAAGGGAACTGCTGGAAAGAGCGGGGGGACATGACAGAGCCACAGTGGACACAAGGAATAAGCGTGGCGCGTATGGAGGACAATTTGCTTTTTCAGAATAACTTAAAGTAAAACGTATTAAGTTTACCAATAACTTTCTGTAATGTCTTGATTACTTTCAGAATGCTCCATGGAGATTCACTGAAGATTTATGATTTATGAAAAAGGAAAAAAAATTTTTAACTACATATCTTCCCATGTTAAAAGCCTACCTAATGTACAAGGAACACAGAAACACTGACATTCGCCTATTTTCATGATTATCCCCAAATGCCGTATTTGATTTGCCGTATTAAAGTTTGAGAACTTGACTTGCCTTGGAATTATTAGAGTCTAATGTGAAGGCAGGACATTAATTATAAATGTGAGTACTGGGGAGTTTTTGAAATTAATTCTGGTGAGTTCCTACAAAGACAGGGTAAAATAGACATGCAATATTTTCAATATTTTAGCCTTCACCTGAAATTCCCCAGGCCTAATTTAGACCAGTCTATTCTGATTGGATTCTGAGAATTCCTAACCAGTCATATTTCATTAAAAATGAGACTCAGGTGGGACCACACCTATGGTGCATTTTGCGAGGGTATATGTTAAATCTACTAAGTGTAGAATATAAATGTCTTAACACAATAACTAAGAAAATGAGGTGAAGGCTATGTTAACCAGTTTGATGAAAGCATTTCAAACTGTATATAAAATCAGCACATTGTACCCTATAATTGCCTTAATGTACACAGCTATGATTTAATAAAAAAAGATACTCAAAGTTTAAAAAGTATAAAATATTAAATATGTGAATATTTTTCCTGTTTAAAACAAATCTATTCAGGTGTTTAATTTATTTGACTCTTTCTTTTGTGTAAATATAAATATTTAGGACTATGAATTTTCCTCTGAGCTCTGTTTTAACTCCATCCCATAGGTTGGAGGATTTTTCAGGAAACTCTGAAAAAATTATTTAATGCAAGAATATTTGAAAAAATGTAATTAACCCTAGGTATTTTTAATAATTTATTATCATGTCTAGTTTTATTACATTAGAATGAGAAAATATGTCATTTTCTATAATATTCATTTTTAAATTTATAGACTCTTTATAGAATTACAGAAACATTTATAATATCACATGGGCATATTATTATTGTAATAATGAAATCAACATACATTTTCTTGCTTATGTTCCTATAAGCAAGTTATGTTATGTTATCCTATATTCTTAAGAGTGTTTTTGTCCATTTATTCTATCTTAGTCTGACAGTAGTGAGTACAAGTCTTTGATTATTTTTAAGTTTATTCTTGATAGTGCCGTGATTTCTGATTTATTAAAATTGTTTCTTTTTGATGCATAGGTGTTTATAACTGTCTTATGCTTATTGTTATTATATCCTTAATATTATGAACTGTTCTTCTTTACGTCAGATATTGCTTTTTGACCTAAATTCGATCTTATATGAAATTAACATCATGACTCCCAGTTTCTGTGTGTCTGCATTGACCTAGTGTATCTTTACCCCGCTTTCTCTTTCTATTTTCTCTCCTGGTTCTTTACAGTCACTTCGTTCTAAGTGTTTATTCACACTTATTCTAATTCACATATGAATTAGAGTTGACTTTTGCTTTTCAATTCTGTATATAAATCCTTTTCCTTTAAATAAGTGAGTTAAGCTCTTTTATATTTATTAATATGACAGGTATGTTTATTTTTAATTTATTATTTTTCTGTTTTTATGTTTATTAATAGAGTACACTTTCTTTGTGTTTGATGTAGTAATTGTAATATTTATGAAGGTTATTATTTTAGTTTATAGTGGTTACCTTTAACATTTATTTATGTAATATTCTTTTTCCATCTTTTTTGGCAGCATCTACTAACTCCATACTATGAATAGCCTTTGAATATACTTGTGTTACCTTCCACCCATCTCTCCTCATTTTCTCCCCTCCATCTAAGTTTAATACATAAAATTATCTTTCTTTGTCCTTTCCCTGTATTTATAAGTTGACTTAAACTTACCATTTATCTACTTAAACTTACCGTTTATCTACATGAAAGTATATCCTTTCATTTTAAGATGAGGCACAGGTGAATCAATGTCCATCTTATTCTATATTACCTATTTTCTTTTTATGCTTCCCTATGTCATTACTTTTTCATTTCTGGTCTACCATAACATGTAACATACTCAATTTTGATACATTTTTTTTCACCTTTACCACAGCTATGCATATTCAATGGTCACTGCAAGTACTTTTGCTGAAGTTTCCCCTGAAATTTTTCTTTCGATGAGAGTTGATCTTTCATTAAAATCCTCAGGAAGATGTCTTCTCTTCATTAAAATATTAGAAGAGACACAATTTATTCTTTAAAAATTCCCTGGGTCAAATCTATTTTGAAAATTAAATTCGAAGAAAGGTTTGATTGTATTTAAGTATCTTGACTCTCTCTTTTCTGCTGACATTAAATATTTGTATCAAGAAGTCTATTAGAAATCGTACTGTCTTTTCCTTAAAACAAACAGTAACTATACACTTTTATCCAAACCACATTTTGAGAGTGAAGGAAGTCACTATTTATGCTTAGTTTAGAACAGCAGGCATAAACTGGGCTTGTTCCCGGGTAATCAGGATGCATGGCCTTCCCAAGCCATGTGTGGCTTGATCTTTTGGTTTGATTGCCTATAATAGCCTTTTAAAAAAATCATCTTTTTTGTTGTATTCTCTATCT
This sequence comes from Perodicticus potto, assembly GCA_963574655.1. Lineage (NCBI taxonomy): Eukaryota > Metazoa > Chordata > Mammalia > Primates > Lorisidae > Perodicticus > Perodicticus potto. The sequence goes on along the minus strand of CAUYRH010013430.1, from coordinate 10,987 downwards.
TCCTTTACATTCATCTTCCCTCTAAATACATAATATTTTTTTCATTTTTATCTAAATACGTCTTAGTGTTAATGATTATTAATCCATTTTCTCTTAGTGACTTTTCAATATGTAAACTGATCTTACCTTTCAGAAAATTGTATTAATTATATTATTACATATCTATATCTGTTTTGTTTTTACAATTTTCTTTATTCTTCTTTGCCTGTATTCTAAAGCTATCACATTTTCCCTAATTTCTCTATTTATCATTTTTTTCATTTCTATTTTTATTATTCATAGGGCTTATTTTTAACTAATGATTCCCAATTAATCATGCATCCTGATATCCATACCTTTCTCTAGTCCCGTTCATTGATGACTCTTGGCTTAGTTTCATGGGAAAGAATCTTTGAGAAAGACTGTTATGGTTCATTATTTCACTTCTAAGAAACACAGTCCACAGCGTCCTTTCTGATTCACCTGTGCAAGTTTCAAGGTGCTTGGCTTACTTTTGTAATGACACATGCATGTGATTTGCTTTGGCCAATTGGACATTAGCAAATGTGACAAGCATAGAGACTTGATAAGCACATATTCATGGGGACTCGCCTTCTGGGAATGCTGCCATCACCATGGAAAGGAGCTGAGTTTAAATTTCTTAAGAATGAATGATCTTGGGCGGAGCCTGTGGCTCAGCGAGTAGGGCACCAGCTCCATATACCGAGGCTGGTGGGTTCAAACCCAGCCCTGGCCAAACTGCAACAAAAAAATAGCCTGGCATTATGGCGGGCACCTGTAGTCCCAGCTACTCAGGAGGCTGAGGCAAGAGAATCACCTAAGCCCGAAGAGCTAGAGATTGCTGTGAGCTGTGATGCCACAGCCCTCTATGGAGGGTGACAAAGTGAGACTCTATCTCACAAAAAAAAAAAAAAAATGAATGATCACAAGTAAACAGAGTCTCAGTCAGCCACTTAAGAGAGCCCACATGCCCAACCAACCCACAAAATTATAAGAAACATTAAATAATTGTTTTAATCCATTTAATTATAGGGCTGTTATGCAATATTAGATAACTGTTAGAAAAATTACCTGGAGGTATAGCATGGCTGTAATAAAGCCAGAAATATGTAACAGTAGCTCTGGAACTGGACCGCAGATGGAAGCTGGAGAAGTACAGGGGATCTGTTGGCAGAGACTAAAAGAATAGAAAAAAAAAACAAACAACAACAAAAAAAAAAACAAAATACAAGCCAAAGCAAAACAAAATAAGCTGTTGACAAACTAGAAACAGGAAATTATTAGTGGTGGGGGAAATGGCAGCCCATAGTTTATAACAGCAAAATATTTGCCAAATCTATCACCTGCTATCACGGAGAAGATAAAATTAAACCTGATGAACTGGTGGCTCCGGCTAAGGAGATATTTTTGTTGGAATATGGTTACTTATATTGGCCGCTATAGGAATAAACTCCTCTCTTAAAAAGGTTTCTCTGTGTAATTACCCCCAGCTCTCCATTTTTAAATCACACTTTCTTAACCTCTGCTATTCTATGACTCACTTGTAGTTGTTGATTCCGATGCCAGCTGCAGTTACTAAAGGACACAGCCCCTGAATTGTAAGCGCTGCATCCATTTATTGTACTTCCACATTATTTTAATGATGTTGTCTGACATCTGCCATTTCTCATTCTACTTTCTGCAGCACTTAAACCTGGTACAATTTCTGCTCTTCTCATGGTACTTTCTGCTTAGACTGGAGTCTTCTTTCTGGAAGTGAAAAATATCTGGAGAAATTGTTTTTGAACTCTGCCTTCCAGTCACCACGTCCTTCCTATCTGTTTTGTCTTTGCCCCAACATCTCCTCCTATGAGAGCTGTGCAAATGGCCTGTTTCTGCTAACACAGTGCTTTTCAAATTACTTAATAAATGGCATTTACAAGTTTCCTATGTATCCTAATTTCACTGAATTTGTGCTTCTTTTTGTTTGTTATTTATTATGCTTTTTTTTTTTTTTTTTTTTTTTGCTTTTTAAGAGAAGTGAAGAAATGAAAAGCCAAGCTGCCACCATGATTATTTTAGAAGCCCTCATGGCTTCTTTTCTTGGCACTAAGATTTATTTCAACAACTCAAACGCGTTGAAACTATGACTCTGAGCTTCTTCTAAGTTTCACATCCGATACAAGAATAAGGTTCAATGAAAACTGTTCGGGTCTCAGAGTCTAGAAGTAAAACCTGATGGTTACATATATGTACAAGCAAGTTCAATGTCAGATACCTGAAAGATTCTCAACCGTGGGGTATAAGAAGTCCGCTGGTCCATATAAAATTATACAAGTGTTAGACATCTTACAATAAACAAATGAAGGTATAATGAAGGCTTGTGATTATACTCTTCATGACTAGAGAATATAGAATCACTACCATTGCCTGTCCCAATGGCTGGTACATGTGCCCACTGTTAAAAATCAGTGAGAACTTAACCTGCCATTAGGACTATGATTATTATTTTTGTTACTAACAAGTACATCTTTAGTTAGAAAAATTGTGCATTTACCACTTTAATCATAATTTGGTATGTTGGGGCATAAAAACTGTGATTTTACACAAGGTAAGTTTTTAGCAAGAGAAGCTCATCGCCCTAAAAAGAAGTTTTACTTTCTTCTTGCTAAAAAAAAGAAGCAGTTTAAATGTTTTCCATGACATTAAACCTAGATGCGAAGATCTTGAGGTATACTGAAATTCAAAACTGCTGCAACATGAACTTGGATCGTGAAACAGCCTATAAGATTCTTTTGTCACAGGCGGCACCTCTGGCTCAAAGGAGTAGGGCGCCAGCCCCATATGCCGGAAGTGGCGGGTTCAAACCCAGCCCTGGCCAAAAACTGCAAAAAAACAAAAATTTTTTTGTCACTTTGAAAGCCAAAGCAAATGAATATTGAGGTTTATTGAAACCACATGCCCTGTGGAGTAGTTTTTCACTTGGGTCAGAATAAAGAAATCTGCATCAATTCTTCTTTTACTGTTCAGAATCAATGACATCCGTTTAAAATTAGCAGCCAAACTACCCGAGATTAATACACAACTGGATAAAACTATAGTGGGTTCTCAGAGCAGTTAGGTTCCTAGCTTAGCGCTAGCAAGAGGGCCTTTTGAAAATTGCATAGGTTGTTGAAATCTTTGAATTATGGAAAATATCCCTTACCAAACTAAACTTCTACTGGCAGAAAAATTCTACTTCTTAGCACACATGTGGAACAACTTTAGTTCCTGACAGGAGTACAGTGCTCTTGTGTTGGTAAAGAACAGAGATAATTCATCCTGATTTCTTACTTCATTTGTAAGTATATTCAGGTGCCACAGTCTCTGGAATAGTCCTGCTGGAATTAATGTTCAAGGTCATGAAGCTTGACGAGGCTTATCAAACCCAGGGCCTTCAATTACTGCTTATACACAAATTTTCATCCAAATAAATAAATAAAAGAAAAGTAAGTAAAAGAAAAAATCTAATGTTAAGCTTTTCTCTATAACACATAATTTGATTGGTTTCCCGGGGGGGGGAAATAAAAGATACTTAGAGTACTTCATTGGACTTCAGGAAAATTTTCTGCTTTTATATGAGCGAAGGGAAAGCCCATTTCAGAACACTTATGAAAGAGAGATTTATTCATAGAATCCTTGGAAGATATTTTTGGCTGTATGAATGAAGCAGATCTTCTGAATCAAGGGCTTGAATTAACTATTTTGAATGATACTAAAACTCTGTGAACAATTCTGGATAAACTGCCATTTTAGAAGAAGAGTTTGAATGCAAACAACTTGGGAAACTTTCAAATGTGGGAGGAAGAACTTCTGAAGACTGGTGTCCGAAATAACTGAGCATGCATACTTTTCTGCAGTCAAAAATCTGCACGAACATTTTGCAAGTTTTAATGGCAATTCTGCTCAGAAGGCTTTTTTAGTCCTCTTTCTTACTATCGAATATTGCAATAGTTTGCAGTAATTCACTCTTTTGCATTTAACTCTTTAAATCTTTTGGAAATTATTTTGTTATATTAAATGAAGAGGAAATCTAATTAATTTCCTTACATAGAGTGTATGCTCTGCATTTCATTTGTTGAGTCCACACCTTTCTCTGTTTTCAGATGCTTCTTTTAAAAATTATGTATTGAATTCTATATGACAAAGTCATTTGACAAAATAATGGTAAATGTCTGACATGAAAGAATAGCCTGAAAACAAGAAGAAGAAATGAAAGATCGGAATAATGAAAGAAGGAAAAAAAAGAGGAAGAAAAAGAAGAGTGGGGATTGTGCTAAGGAATTTTATATCAACTACATGTATATCATTTGTTTTTATATGAACTTATTATTTTATACAATTATCTTTTACACAGTAGGAAAATGAAGTTCAGAAAAGTTAGTAGCCAATAATTTAAACAGAGATTTGTAGGGAGAATTGCCCAAGTAAATGCTTATGAAAAACTAAAACCCACGTAATAGGAAACAGGTTGTAATCTATTCTGTATGTATATGTATTTTCTCTGATTTTTATAGAAGACATTGAAATTTTATAGAAACAAAGATTAAGTCTGAGGTTTTGTTAACTCAAGTAAGTAACGTCATGGGTAGTCCATTATTAATGCTAAAATAGATTATTGTAACTTCATCCTTACCCGTTCTAGTCCTTGTGCCACCAGTGTTTTAATGGAAGTGTCTTTCACAAAGACAACCAGCTTTATTTACCCAAGATCTGTATGTAACATTCTGGAGATTAAAGAATTGTCATTTTTTTGATGCTATGATATCCCAATCTCTCAAATAAAAGCAGTCATGAGGATGGCATATATTTAAAGAGAATCAAAGATGTGTTTTAGAAATTATATTACTTCATTTGAAATAAAGTAACATGTATTGAAAACTTCGTTGTTGAAAAGCCTGTTGAATGAAACTTCTCATACTTCTCTAGTGGATTGTCATTTAATGTCAACCATAATATTTTCCCAAACACTACTTTGACAAATATACTTCTGAAACATTTTCTTCTTTCAGCCAAATGGAAATGTCATGTTTGGGAAAAAGAAAATCAAATATTTGTCTATTACTTTACCCCACCCTTATATTTGAGTGGAATTCTGTTTGGTATATTTTGAACAACATTTTCTCATGAAAATATTTTATTTAAATAATTATTCGACAATAGAGTTATTTTTATTTGTCTTTATGGAGATTTCATATATATACAAAATAGATATAATTACTTAATGAATCCCAACGTACCTACCATCCAATTTCAATAATGATTAACAATTAGGCAATTGTGTCTTATCTATTTCTCAATCGACTTTCCCACTCCCACATTGGGCACTTTCACTGAAGATTCCAGGCATTTATCTTGTTCCATTAATAAATACTTCAGCACCTGTGTTTAAGAGTTGTGAATGTTTCAAAAAGGCACAATGGCATTATCACTCGACATTATTTTAAAGAATTCCTTTATTACATAATCAAATCTACTTAGTCACTCTACAAATGTCCCTGATCACCTCATAAATGATGGTTGCTTTTTTAAATCACATGAAATTTTGTTGATTTTTTTGTTATCTCGTGTTCTGTTGCTCCCCTACTCATTACTTTATAGGAGAAATTTTAAAAGGTTTACGTTTCCCTTGATGGATACAGCACAATTTATTCAAGCATTTCTCTGTTATTAAGCATTTAACTTATTTCCAATTTTTCTTCTATTAAACAATGTTCCAATGAATATGCATATAGGTAAATATTTGAGCACACCTAGAATTATCCTATTAGGAGAAATTCTTAGAAGTGAGTGGAATGCCTCATGGGCTTTTTTTTTTTTTTTTTTTTAAGCTTTTGATACAGCTTGTCAAATTAGTCTTCAAAATGATTGAGCTAATTTACACTCTTACCAGCAGTATGAGTGTGCCTGTGCCCCCACACCCTCATCAACACTGCATAATGTCTTTATTTTAAATATTTGCCAATTTGATAGACCAAAAAGATATCTTGCTGTTTTAATTTGCATTTTTTTGGATTAATAGCAGAAAAGAGTGCCCTGAATCTTGGAATCTTTTTTCCATGATTACTGAGGCCATAAACCACTTTGTGACAGATCTATGAAGGAGATACATGTTTAAAGGGCAAGGCCAGGCAAATGTACGCTGAACATTACTAGCCTTAAGCAGCAAATCTATCCTTGGTAAGTCTGTAAACAACAAAAAATATATACTTATTTATTTTTTTTTCTTAGTTGTGACATAACTTTAGGCATTTTAAAAATGTAGTCTTCTCCTTACTCAGTTTCACTAGAATAATGACACTTTCCAAATGAGTCACAGCTCTAGACCCATCGTATTGTACCAGGTAAACCCTTCTAAAAATTCATGGACCCTAAATTTCCTTTATCTGCTGTGTTACACATACATAAGCAATCACCCTCAATGTTATTAAAACAAATTGTCATGGAAGCATACCCCTGTCCTGCAGCCATGCTCCTCTTTCCCTGGGGTAGGATTCCTGGGGGTTGGGGCTAAGATAAAGTGGTGTAGATCAGGATAGGAAAGAACTGACTTCTCATGGAATGTGGGATGTGCAGCCCAAAAGCAGGGCTAAGTTCTTTTTCTGTATCATTTTTGGTCATTAGAGTATGTCTTTTGAGAAGCACCTGTTCATTTTCCTTGCCAATCGGTGAATGATGAACAAATGAAAGAATGAATGATTACATTTGGGGCATAGTCTCTCACTGGCTACAAATCAACCAAATTGCAGTGCCTTTTTAGCCCGTATTTCATTCCCTTGTCAAATTCTATTGCAAGATGTATCCAGTCAGTAGCTATCTATTTTACGATAGGCTTTTCTATCTAACTTACTTCTAGAATTCTTTAAAGCAACTTGGATAGCCACAGTCTTATCTCTGTGTACCCTCTAAATGGGGCCCCACTAGTCTAAACAGCAATAGACCCCAAATCATAGACTTACTCTGAGTTTGCTTCTTTCATTGTTGTGTGAAGAGTGTCCTTCCTTCTGAGAATAATCTAAGTAGGCCTGCATGTCAATCCAGTTCAATTCCTACTTCCAGCCCCTTCCTCCAATAGTGTTCTTTCTCAGGTCATGAGGTGGCTCTGAGAAGAACTGTTGTAACAAAGCCCTTTACCCCATCTTTTTACAACTGACTTCAGTATAAAATACTTTTTCATTTTATATAGTGCTTTACTTTTTTTGGTTTTTTTTGAGACAGAGTCTCCAGCTGTTGCCCTGGGTAGAGTGCTGTGACATTACAGCTCACAGAAACCTCAAACTCTTGGGCTTGCCTCAGCCTCCCAAGTAGCTGGGACTACAGGCGCCCACCACAACACCCGGCTATTTTTTTTGTTACAGTTGTCATTGTTGCCTTAGCTGGCCCTGGCTGGATTCGAACCAGCCAGCCTCAGTGTATGTGGCCGGCACTCTACCCACTGAGCTATGGGTGCTGCCTATATACTGCTTTACTTGTCCACAAAAGTTGTACTCTGTAGAAAATGTAGGCTTGGGGAATTGCGATGTGATTAATCTCTTTGTACAAATAAGACTGTACATTGTCAACTGAATTTAGATGATAGACAGATAGATGACAGACGATTGATATGATTTTTTATACCTATAAAGAAGCATTTTCCAAATGATTCTCCACGAAACCCGAGACCTTTCAGATTACTAATTAGTATGCTCAGAAATGTTTTTTCTTGTGGTTGGGTACGTTTTGGAAATGTTTCTTAAATCTGTCCCACTGAAGATTTATAATATGTTTAAATTAGTACATTAAGATTTCCGAGAAGTTTTGCGTTAAAGCAATCTTGCTTTACTTGATTTAACCAGAGGTTTCCAAATTTATTTGACTATGGAATTGGTATTTTATTTTGTTTTAGTTTATTTACTTTAATTTATGTTACTTTTTAAAATGTTATTGTATTATTTTATTTTGATGCAGTATTTGCTGCAGAATAGTTTGGGACACACTATAGAAGAACATACGTGAACATATGTAGAAGGGCACATGAGAAAATGTTCTAGACTCCAGATGCCTCTTTGGTCATGTTTCCTTACCTCTCTTTTGCTCTCTCTCAACCTGTTACCTACAAGTGGGTGCACTGCCTTCATTAACATCAGAGGGCTTATGTCTCCTTCCTAAGTGCTTTATCAAAATCCAAAGTCTTTTAACACATGCTGTCAGTACCTCTCAAACATTATTCCTCAGTTTCACCTGCAAATTCCCACACATTCTTTAACAACTGCTTTATACGACAGCTAGTCAGTAAGACCTGCCGAGATTCCAAATTTTATACTTTTTTAATCTTAGATACCGTCAAATTGAACTTATCCCTTTGTAATTATACTATACTATACACTAGGTTACCAGTATGCTTATTCGTTTACCCCTTTAAACTGTTTTCTCCTTGAGATAAGGAATCACATCTTACTCATTATTTTATGCCCACTGTTTTATCAGATAACTCATTTGCTCATTCAACAAAGTTATTTTCATTGACTTATAAGGCGTGTATACCTCATGCGGTCTGTTCTGAATGTGCATCTCCTTGAACTATCTGAAGACCACATTATCCTTTCTCAATGGAAAACAAACAAACATGTTTTGATTTATTCCTATGCAAATGATGAAAAGTCTGTTTGCCTAAGTGTCTGGGTTGTTGTATTAACCCGGCTATTACTGGAGCCAGGGAACTATGAACTCCCAGAACTATAAGAGCCACTCTGGTCATCTAATTCTTCGACTCAGTCTCTTCATTTATTGTGGGTGGGTCTTGTTTGACATTTTCTTTTTTTTTCTAAAATGTCAGTTTTATTAGCGTTTTTTACATCTATAAAAGTACATGAAAAGATCTATGAAACAAACGTCTAATCAGTCACAAATTCATAAGCCGTAAGGTCTCTTAAGGATCACTGACACTTTCTAGAAACTGTTCTGAATGTGATGTTCATAGAGGAAAGTGGTGAACGGTAAGCTCAGGTGTGTGAGGTGGGGAGGGGACACTGTCGGGTACGGCTCCGGAAGCTATGCTATTTTATACTTAGTCTCTTCCTCTTAAGTTGTTGCTTGATGATAAACAATGTATGCCCATGAATGATGAAAATTATTCAGTGTTCTGTCTTTTGGTCACCTTGTAATTAAAGGGCTAGAACTTCTGATAAGTCACAAGGGAATCAGTAGTCTTTGTTAAACCATTAAACAAAAAATAACCCCTTTGTGATTATTATCAACTCTGATATTCAGAAACCTAAATCCCACTCAGAAAACCTCATTTTTAATGTTTCTATGTTTAGTTGTAGGCTCTCTACTTGAAAAAAATAAAATGTCACATATTATGTGATTCATTTACACTATGCTGGGCTGAAATCAGCAACAAGAAACAACAAGAATGTCATGAAGTTGGAGTGAATGACAGTCACTCTGCAAAGTCATCGGGCATCATCCACATTGCATAATTTTAATTTAACTCTTTCATCTACAACAATAACAGCTGATACCCACTGTTAACGTATTTCCATTAACTTAAGGCTCCATCACCGCATTTAATCAACTATACAGTAAAAATAGGTCCTGGATATTTGTTATGGGCAAGCTGGTATATAAGGCACATGTTGCTTTTCAACATAGCTTTTAATGATAAGGACTTTAATGTTTTCCACATGTCAAGTGTGTACATACTAGTAATTTCATGTATAGAAAGTAATTGTTTTAAGGAACATATTTAAAGACAGAGGAATTTAGGGGAACTTCTCTACTGAGCGTATATGCACAATATGAACGCTGAGTAATGTCTGTCTATGCTCTCCACAGGGCAGCCACCAGTCACAGGCGGATACTCAGTGCTTGAAATATGGCTAGTTTTAATTGTGACTTTACGCACATGTACAATTCACAGATAATTCTGAAGACTTAGAAGATAATGTAAAGCATGTCATTTGTAACTTTGCGTTGATTAATTTTTGAAATGATAATGTATGGGATATACTGGATTTAGTAAAATACTATTAAAATAAATTTTACTTATTTGTCTTTATATTTCTTGTGTGACTATTGGATAATTTTAAATTATATATGTGGCTTGCCTTATATCTCTGTTGGCTTTCCGTTAGAGAGATGATGTGTGTCCATGGCAGATACTGTGGGTTGGTTCAAACAACATCTATTGCTATAATATGTAGGCTAAAATGAAAAATTACTTTCTCCCAAATGTCTTACAGCTGTGCTTTCTAGGATGATCCAGTTCTATTAAAAAGAAACACAAGCAAGAGGCTGAAATCAGGACTAAGACACATACAAGCAATGGACATCTATGTTTCTGGTCCAGATAAGAAAACAGGCAGGATTCAGAGCCAGTGGCCGCATCGGCGGACTCTCAATTGCAGGGGTAAATTTCCCAAGTGTGACAGAATAATCAACCCCCTTGATGGCTCGTTTCTATTATATCACTTCAGGAATCATTTCTAAGGTGTCCTTTCAGCCTTATCAAGAATTAGGTAATAATACATATAACTGCATGATAACTTTATTTTATCTTAAATTAGCTAAAGTTAACTCCATTCTCTACCAATGATCACTTCTCAAGGCGGGGCTGGTGGAATAGGCATTATCAGGTTAACATAAACTATATCAGTTAAAGCACATGTACACAAATAACTGTTAATATCCATTTCTCTATTATCTCTGTATAGATGTATAGTAGAACACTTAATAATCATGGAATGCATTTATATAAAATAAGGAAATATAATTAACAGTGTTTTTTAGTCTCGTGTTATAATTTTTATTTATTTATTTTTTGTTTTTTTTTTAATTATTTTTTATTGAGTCATAGCTGTGTACAATAATTCAGTCAAGGAGTACAGTGTGCGGGCTTCACATACAATCGGAGATATTTTTATCAACCTGATTGATATAACATTCATGATATTTTCTCATTTACTATGTGAAAACAATTTTGATCCGT
>CAUYRH010013428.1:0-11571 GCA_963574655.1 Perodicticus potto | reverse complement strand
GGGCCGCTTGAGGGATAAATTTGTCTTTTTAAAAAAATCTGGCCCTCTATGGAGTCAGGTGTCAATTGGGTGTGTTTTCTCATTGCCTCCCTAAGCCTCTCTCTCTCTTTCTCTCTCTCTCTCTCTCTCTCTCTCTCTCTCTACCCTTCTTTCTTTTTATTCAACACAATCTCATCCTCCAAACCCAAAGTCTAAAACTTGAGCCTCCATCATTTATTATTAGTTGTACTGGACACCATATTCTGATCAGTTATTTTTCTAAATTGTACTCTCACAAAGCAATTGTTGGAGTTTTGGTTCGTGTCTTGTTTTTAATAGGTTATTTGATTTAAACAGACCTTTATAATAAGCGTGGAATAGAAAAGACTGCCATTGTTTTCCCCCATGATTCAAGTGCATATTTTACACTGCACCTGACTTGTGGTTGCCTGTTTTCCTGATGATTTGCTGGTGTAGAGGTTACTTCTGTAGCCCTCCTGTATGGCCTTGGCTCTGATGGCTCCTTGAGCTTGCTCTCTGACTTGCCGGGCTCTCAGCTTCTTTCTTCAGTTAACTTTTCAATGGACCCCCCAGCAGCTTCCCGAGTTTCCCGCTGGTGCTTCCATTTTCCTACTGCTTTTTATCACTCTGCTTGGCTTTCCTCCTTCTTGTTTATCAGTAGTCAGCTGGTTGAACTATTGTTTGGAGCACTGTGGCTTTCCTGCTGATTTTATCACTAATTCCCCACTGATCTTTTGTTACACTTTGATTTCATTTTCTATCCAATTCTGTCTTCAGGATGCTGGCGTTATTTTGTAAGACCCAACGCAAGGAGAGAAACTTTTCCAAGAATTTTTAATCTACAGGCTATTTAGTTACTTCTTTCTACTAGAATTGACCAAGATTGAAGTATATTTCCTGCTGTGTCTACCGGGGAAAACATACTTATTTCTGACAAGGTGTTTATATAAACATACACTGTCTAGTTGCTATGATGTTAGTGCTTCAATTCTAAAATATTCCCCTGGCGACTTGTTAAACAGCCATCATCTTTCTCAGACTTCACTCCGGTATCCTAGAGGTGGTTCCCTTAAAGAGAAGTGGTATTACTTACTATTTACATTTTAAGAACACTGAGCCAGGTGTTTCTTTGTCTGGTCTAGCCATCTTCTGTGGGGTTTCTGTGGGGTCCTATTCTCAAGAGTAGTGTTCACAGTCTAAATCTAAAGTAAATTCTTCGCATTATTGATTTTTGTGCTTTTCTTGTTGGCTGCCACTTAAGAATTATAAGGGACCACTCCAGATGCCTGAGTCCCTCGAGGCCAATATTAAGTTTCACAATCAGCTCTTGGTGTTGATTTTTTTGGTTCTCACAAAAAACTTCCAAAGCCTGAAAATTGTCTAAGGATAAATAAAAAATTTATTTAAGAATTATCTAAGAATGTATTTAGTCTTGAGAAAATAATTATTTTAAAAGGTTAACTTTAAACTCAGAAATTGCAAATAATAATAAAATAAAAACAATTATACAAAAACTTAAAAAAAAACAAATATATTCATTATGAACAACTTTTTGCCAGATGCCCTAATATATGTAAAAGAAATGTAACCAATGCAAAATAATGAAATGTAACTGTAGTAATTTAGGCTACATAGAGTTTAAGTATAACAGAAAATGATAGGAACTTTGAAAACAGACATTTTTCTGTTTAAATCTAGACTTTGCCATGTCTTAGCAATATAATCTCAAGCAAGGGGATAATAATTAACTGTGGTTTGAAACATCAGTGATTTTCGGGGTTTTTTCTTTTTTTGTCTCTGTGTTTATTTTTATAAGCAATTTTTTAAAAAACTATGCACAATGTCTGTGTATGTATTTCACAATATGGATAGTTGGAGCTCCTCTGGTGGGAGGGGAAAGGAGGCCGAAGGTTCTGAGCAGTCCTTCTTCGCTTCCTACAGGAGAGCGGTGAGAACCTTTTGTATTTCCCTAAGCTTCCATATGATACAATTTGAAAGCATTTGAACTTTATTGTTTAGATGGACTAAACAATATCTCATCGTGTGAACCGTTAAATGCAGCGAATAATGCTACTGTTCACACCTTTTATTGCTGTTTAGATACCGCTCCCTTCCTGAGACTGCAGGGCTCTGCCCCTCTAGTGAGACTCCCTCCCTGAAGTGGGGGGAGTAGCAATGGCAAATGCGCAGAGCCCCACACTTTCCTCCCAACCGCTGCGTCCCCCTCCCACAAAGAGTAATGGTTATCCCGGACCAAGCACACTGTGGGCTTAAGTGTTGCCTAATGCGTTTACCAAAACCCCCCCCACTCGCCCTCCTCCCTGGGCTCTGCCTGTGCCCTTATCTCTTCTTTCCTTCTGCTCCTACCAGAGTGTGAAAACTCAGCTATACCCTCTGCGGTTCCCTTACTTACACAGCCCCTTGCCTTTCTCTCCCTTCTTTGAATTAACCTTTTAATATCCTAAACCAAAATTATAATTCTTGCTAATTCCTTTGCACCTAAAGATGATTTTTTTTTTACTTTAAATGCATAACCTCTAGGCTCAAATGAGTCCTAATCTCTGTTTAGTGGCCCTTTGATGTTCTTAGTTCTTTTTATATTCCCATTTTCCTAAAAAATGATTGAATCCCTTCTCTGTGCGTATACACGTCTACCACTTCCATCTCCATCAACCGATGACTTTACTCCCCGTGTTATGCCGCACATTCCCACCAACACACACCCAGCCCCTTCCCTGCTCCCTTCTCCTCCCGGTCTGCACACCGACACTCTACCTTCCTGTCTCCGTGGGATGTCACCTCTCTCTCCTCCCAGCCTTGTCTGCTCCCTTCTGTGTCACACCTCAGTTCTTCTCTCTCTTCTGCATCATCCCCACCAGCTTGCAAAACCATGCAAGTCTCCTCTCCTAAGCAAAAAACTTTTCCTTGACCCAAATATTGCTTCATTTCTCTTCTGCCAGATTACATCAGAACTCTCTGAAGGAGCGGCCTGTGTTCACCGTGCACTAGTCCTTTGAAGTAGCTCTGAAATAACCCCACCACTATTTCTAGTATTCCGGTCACTAATGCACTCAAAGTTATTAAATTCAGCGGCCCGTTCTCCATCTCGGTCTCATCGGGCTCTACTGCTCACCCTCCCGGATTCAGGGTATTTGCTCCCTGGTGCTCCATTGCTCTCATTTCCTCTAGTTTCTTCTCATCTTTCTAATGTTCTGACATTCAGGGGCCTTCCTTGCTCTTAGTCCAATTTCGCTTTCATAACCCCTGTGTGATCCCATCCAAGCTTATTCATTTACAAACCATTTCCCAGGTTTTTAGCTCCAACCTGCACCTCTCCCTCGCCCCTGAATACTAGATTCATATATCGAATTACACTTGGATGTCTAGGAATTGCGCCTGGATATCCAGGAGACGTCTCAGATGGAACCTACCTAAACCGAACTGCTGAATTCTCCCATCCCCAAAGCCCAGTCCACTCCCATCCTTCTCTGTCCAGTAAACGGCATCTTCATCCAGTTGGGTCCTGAGGTCAAAACCTTCAGCACCATCCCTCACTTGTCTTTCCCTGGTATCCCACATCTGATCCATCACAAAATTGTCTTTCTTTGACTTCAAATTACATCCAGAGTCCTCCTGGTACTCCCCACAGCCAACAAAAATTCCCCCACATTCCCCTCTCCAAGCCCCCACAACAATTTGACCTGGGTTTTTGTAATACTCTCCTTTAATAATCTTTTGTTTTTCCCTTGGGCTTCTACAGTGTACATTAGTCCATCAGACAAAGTGCCGCTGTTAACATTTTAGTTTATTTATCACACCTCCAATAGGAAATCTTTCAATAGCATCGCACTTCATTCACAGTGAGCTAAACTCATTTTCCTGAGCTGTTGTTAAGACGTCCCTGCCATGTATAACTGACCGTGAGACTAAGACACTGCCTAGTGGAAGGGGGTTAACAGCGATCACTCCCAGGCAACACGTGTAAGCGGGCACAGTCCCGGACAAACTGTGTGTGCCCTCCTTCTCTCTGCAAGTCCCACACAATCCGCTCTCGTCTCTGCTCGGCTCCTCCCTCCCGCCCTCCTGCACACTCTCCTCACTCGTACACAGTACTTGGCACGCCTAAAAGCTCCCGCGCGTGCTCCTGATTCCTGTTTCAGATCTCCTCCTTCACCGTCTGCAGAGATCACTCTTAATTTCCCTTATGTTTCTGCTCAAATGTCGCATTACTGGAGAGGTTTCCCCAGACACCCTACTTCAATAGCATCCACCGCCCCCCACGTGGCCTTACTCCTTTGTCCTCTTTTATATTTTTTAGATACTGTTCATTACTATCTGACATTTTTAATGGATTTGTTTAGTAGTGCCTGCCTTGCCCACTCAGGTGAAAAGTTAAAAAGCTGGGACGTTGTCTCTTTTGCTTCCTGCTGTGTCACTGGCCTAGACTAGTTCCTGAAACAGAGAAGATGCTCAATTAATATTGTCAGATTAATGAATAAAAAATTCCTGCATCAACTGTACATCAGTTCTGATCTTTTAGCTTGTCTGATATTGATGAGATCATAAAAAGTCAGCTCCTACTGCACCGAGTCACATAATTCTCATTCATGCACAGAGAGCAGATACAATTTGATAATGTAGAAGATTTTCTTGTTTCCTTTCACTGACTGACGTATGTTTATACACACATCTAACTATACTATACATATACACACAGACTTTGAAATGTTCTTTGTATTATAGCTAGTTTTCAGAGGACTTTGCTTGTATCCCACATTCATTTATATTTTCCACTATACATTTTTAAAACTATGCACAATCTAGAGTGCTTTCTCGCCCTTTCTTGTTCCATGATTTGGTAAATAAATTCTGGGTTCAAAAGTATTTGTGGATTAATTGGTCGAGCAAATTCATATTACACATTCATTTCCCAGTTAGGAGAATCAATTTTAATTTAAAAAGATTATTTCATGAATGTGGAATTACATACAGCAAGAGAACTGAATAGTTTCCGTAGATGGAGAGGAAGAAAAAGACCTAATTTCAAACTTAGATGAAACCATTTCATTTCGTTTCATTTCCCAAGTCATAGCCCCAATGCAATACTTTTGTCAGCCCATTAAGGAAGTCTATTTTCATGATCATCTTATATTCTAGCAGACACTTTATCTTGGATGTGATAAGGAAATCATATTTGTGATTTCTGTTGTTTCATCATTTATAGCTACATGTTACTTTGAACTTCATTACATCTTTCTTTTTAAAATATTTCATTGACTTCCCCTTCTACCTTACATAATTGATTTCACATTTATGACACATTGTCTCATTTTTTCAACTTAAGTCCAATTTTGTTGCCATACCTCCATTAATATTTACCATTTTCAAAAGCATATCCTTCTTCAATATACATCTTACTCCTATATTTCATTAACATTAATAAGTAGGTTTATTAGGAAACTTCAGAACTTTAAATTAGGTTTGGAACATTGCAATACATTTTATAAATACTCTAATTTCTAGTTGGTTTATCTTTGTTTATCTGATAATAACATAAAGTACTTCATAGTTGTAATTGGATTTCTGGAAGATTTGAAGTTTATTTCATTTGAATTGTAAATAGTTTACTGGATACTACATGCTATAATGTGGTAGCCTCACTTATACCAAGCAGATAAATTAAGCAAATAGTCACCAACAGTATCTAGGTTCAAAAAGAAAGAGCTAGTAATAGGTCAATATGTTACACTTACAACAATTACCTTGAATTAAATCTTTTTAATTAATGGAAATGATGTTTGTATATGATATAAAACATCATTTGAATTAATGAAATATTAATTCCATAGAAAGTATAATGCAAAAGGTAGAAAATGATAACACTGAGAAGATTGTGGTCACTTTTACTTTCCTTTTCATAGCTCTTAAATTGCAATTTTACAATGAGAATGTATTAACTTTGTAATCATATTTTTTTCTCTCCCACTCTCTCTCTCTTCTCCTATGAAAAACAAATAAAACAAAAAGAGAAGCAGACAAAATATCAGTTATCACATCCTGGTAATAGATTTTACTATCTAAACATCTACTGAAGTTTAGTGCTGGCAAATTCTCTCTTGTATAACAGCATTCCCCTCCCCCACTAGCAAACCTTTTGGCCTTCATCATGATGGTCCCTAGTCCATCCCCCTATAGACAGGTAGATCACTCAATAATATAGAATGAAGTATGTCACCTCACAGTTTACAATCATCCTGCATTTGGTGTTCAGTTGTTCTCAAGACAGAATTTAAATTCCTTATTACCTTGTTTTTGGCACAATTGTTCTTGTCCTTGGAGTCCTGCCACTTCCTCCTGGCCACTAATGCTCCAGGCTTTGCAGGAGGAATTCCTCCCCCTGTGTTTGCCCTGAGTCTTCTCCTCACAGCTCTCTCCTTGAGCCATCCCAACCTTACTGAGTTAAGTGACCCACTTAGACCTGCCATATGCTGGTAGCAAATTTCCACCAGTATTTTATAATCCTTGGCTTTCTTTTGTATCTGCATTGAATTGCGAGCTTTCTTGAGGCCTGCACAGCTTTGTCACCTATCAACTGTTTTTACTATTGGGTACCAATATGAATAGGGCCAATAAATATTTGGGGTGCCAGAAAATGTATACACATTTTAAGGTATCTTATTGAAAGTAAAATCACTCATTCCCCCAAAGGGTACTAATTTCAGGTAAAACGGTTGTGCATAGCTTGTCTATATACGCTTGTAATGGTAAGTTCAGTTCAACTTTGAAAAACAATACGTAGATAACATCTCTTAAAATGTGTGTCCACTGGCTTGGCGCCTGTGGCTCAAGCGGCTAAGCTGCTAGCCACATACACCTGAGCTGACAGGTTCAAATCCAGCCTGGGGCCACCAAATAACAATGACGGCTGCAACAAAAAATAGCCGGGCATTGTGGCGGGTGCCTGTAGTCCCAGCTACTTAGAGGTGGAGGCAGGAGAATCGCTTGAGCCCAAGAGTTGGAGGTTGCTGTGAGCTGTGAAGCGACAGCACTCTACCCAGGGTGACAGCTTGAGGGTCTGTCTCAAAAAAAAAAAAAGAAAAGTGTGTACACTTTTTGGCACCATGTGTAGATAAAGAATGAATGTTGAATAAATTAGTGTCCCTTGTCTTGCTATTAGGGTATCTTTGCAAACATAAATCACTGTGCCACAAATAATCTCGGTAAGCAAAGCCTCCAAAAAAATGTACATTAAAGGTATGACCGATAGATATTAAGCAGACTAAAAGAATGTGAGAATACATTAGGCTAATAGAAAATTGTTTCCTATAATTCTGCAGATGGATGAAGTATTATAACATTTCACCAAAGAATAAAACAATTATAGATGCTCCCTTTATAGTCAGAAAACTTTGCAAAATCTGACTTTTACTTTAGTAGCAATATTATCACACTCAACATCTGGAATTTTATGATAACTGGTGTGTACTTTGTTTTTATTCCACCTTTTAACTATATGCATATTGTAAATATCTGGAAAACAAGTATCATCCAAATAAAAATAGCATATTAAGTCCTTAGCAAGTCCGTGTTCTATTGAGCTGTGAATAAATGGAATCACACAAACAGGTTTAAAATCTTTATTTTTATATTAAAACCTTTCTTAGCAGTTGAAATATCACCCACTTTTAAATCTATAAGAGCCAGCCTAAATACACTATTGTTCTTAACCGTGTTTTGCTGTCATGTATGGATGGTCAGTTTTTCCTGATTGGCATATCATTTTGGTAATGTCTGTTTATCTTAGAAGACCTGATTATTATGTTTTACTTCCTAAGGGTAGAGGGGATGATTGCCTAAGGGCAGAAGGTAATTCCTATAAATCAGAGTCGAACAGGCACTTTGTACATTTTTTAAATGCTCTGTTCAAATAATCCTCAGTTTGGTTTAGGTCTTTCCTTTTATTCATTTGTGTGTGTGTGTGTGTATTTTCGTGGGTTTTTTGACACAGAGTCTCCTCTGTAATCCTGGATAGAGTGCCCTAGTGTCATAGCTCATAGCTACCTCAGCCTCCTGGGTTGGAGAGTAGCTGGGACTACAGGCCCCTGGCCATCACGCCCAGTTAGTTTTTCTATTTTAGTAGAGATGAGATCCTGCTCTTGCTCAGGCTCGTCTCGAAATCCTGAGCTCAAGCAGTCCACCTGCCTGGGCCTCTCAGAGTGCTGGGATTACTGAGCCACCATGCCAGGCTGATTCATTTGTTTTCTGAAACACTGTCTTCGCTTATTCTAGATTGTCAGGGGTTTATACACATGAATAGGGGTTACATCTAACTCCTTCTTGCTTTTGGCCTGACTCATTAAGAGAAGCAATTTCATTTCCAGATGTGAAAGGCAATTGCATTTTTCCTACTGCCTGCCACTCTGGCTGGGAAGCTTTTTCTCCAAAAGAATCAGACAAGACGATGGTAAAGAAAATGAGTGGCAGGTCTACACGGCATGCGGGCACACCTGTAGAGCTTATGTGCAAATCAGATATTACAGGAAACAACTTAGGCAGTGTTAGCCATCTTGTTGACAGACTACTTCTGCTCAACCTGAGACACATTGAACTATACAGTATACACTGCCATGGCGCTGGGAAGCAAATTACATACTGTTTTTGAAAGGTTTGTGATACCATGCTGGGAAACAAAAGTCTGTCCTTATTACCACAATGTCTAATATATCCTTTTAGAAGTGGTAAAATCCCAAGGGACAGGTAGTTTGAAGAATATGAACCCCAAGAAGCAGGCTCTCAGCCATAAAGCTCTTATCTGTCAATATCATACACAGTAAACGTGTTAAAAAAGAGCATAATGGTGTGCTATTGTTATTGCTGAGACATCAGTCTTCTTTATGTTTGCATTAGGGACTTGTTAAGGTGCGGAATGTTTTGCCCACTAAATGTCTATGTGAGACAAGATTGTCAACTCAGCTGTAAACAGAGGGCAGTCTTCCTAGAAAAATCTCTAAAATTGGCTATACAGCTGTAAACAGCGGAAAGCCTTTTCAATTCCTATTTTTAGTTTGTAATTGTTTAAGAAGTTGAAAGTGAATACAGTTATAAATGTGATTTTTTTAAATCTTGTTATGTTTACCTTAATATTACATTGTTTTCCCTTCATTTTTATGAAATCTGACTCTATACTGAACAATAGCCATAAAACAACCAGCACTATAATATCTTCTCCCTGGTGGACTCACAATATATAAGCACGCTTTGGGGATTATTCTAAAACAGAGACTGTTTCGTGGAATTTTTTCTGGGATTAAGAAGGTGCCTTTATTCCAGTGTTAGAGTAAAAAAAAAAAAAGTTGCTTTCTATAGTTGTATAATTTTTCCACATCTAAAACTTGAATAAGGAGACTTTGGAATTTTTATCATATTTGCTGTGGGCTGAATGTTTGCATCCCCCCAAATACATGCGCTGAAATTCTCACCCAGAGGTGATAGTCCTAGGAACTAAGGTCCTAGGAGGTGAGTAGGTCATGAGGTCACGACTGAGATTAGTACCCTTCTCAAAGGGACCACAGGGAACTAAATTTCCCTTTCCACAGGGGTGTCATCTGTGACCAGAAAGTGAGTTCTTACTGGACACTGAATCTGCCAGTGCCATGATCTTGGACTTTCCAGCCTCCAGTAGTATGTTAAGAAACGAATTGCCATTATTTATAAACTGCTCAGTTGGCTGAGCACAGTGGCTCACTCCTTTTGTCCCAGCACTCTGGGAGGCCGAGGAGGGTGGATTGCTTGAGGTCAGGAGTTCGAGACCAGCCTGAGCAAGAACGAGACCCTGTCTCTACTAAAAAAAAAAAAAAAAATAGAACAACTGGGGCCAGAGGATCTTTTGAGCCCAAGAATTTGAGGTTACTGTGAGCTATGATGACACTATAGCATTCAACCCCAGGGCAACAGAGTGAGACTCTGTCTCAAAAATTATATATGTATATATAAAATAAAAATAAACTACCCAGTTTATGGTATTTGGCTATAGTGGCCTGAATAGACTAAGACCATATTATTGAGGGAAAAAAATAGACCTTTGAAAATGGTCTGCCTGAGGGAGGGTAATAAATAAGGAAAGGAAGAGAGGGCCGACACCATTAAATGTCTATATGTCAGCCTTATTATTCCCTTCCCAGTCCCTAACACCTCATGGCCACCTTGGTACTGATGGCCTTGGCCACAGAAATCATCAAATATGCTCTTTACATTTTGCTGCCATTTGACGATATGAAACAGCATACTTAAACAGAATTATCAAGTAAGTGGTAGTTGTTAATTTGCCTTTAAATAAAGTGTAAGAGGAAAAAAAATGTTAACTATGGCCAGGAGCAGTGGCAAACGCCTGTAATTCCAGCACTCTGGGAGGCCGAGGCAGGAGGATCCCTTGATCTCAGGAGTTTGAGATCAGTCTGAGTAAGAGCCAGATCCCATCTCTACTAAAAATAAAAAAACTAGCCAGGCATGGTGGTGGGCACCTGTAGTCCCAGCTACTTGGGAGGCTGAGGCAGGAGGATCACTTGAGCCTAATAGTCTAGACTCCTGTGAGCTATGAGGCCACAGCTCTCTACCCCGGGTGACAGAGTTTACTGTCATAAAAAAAAAAAAAAACAAATCACTACTTCTTCCTGTCTGATATTGTTCATCCAATCAGTGTCTTTCACTAATGATGGCGTTTTTATTCAAGAATATTTTAATGCTGTAAGTAGTGCAGGTACTCAATCATAAAGCAAACCTTTCTCTTTTGTTCAATTGGCCAAGACTTTTCAGGGATAAATAAACTTGTGAAAGAAATATATAAATAATATAGATGTCTTGTACTACACACTCCCTTTTCAGTGAGAATAGTTAGAGCTTTTAAAATTCATTGGTATTACGATTTATCACATTTCTTTGTGACTTAATGTATTGAAAATGTTTTAGTTGTTATTCCCAGAAGTCATGCTCCTTAATGTGTCAAGGTGGTCACCAGCAATAGATGGAAACAGACTACGCTAGCATGAGACCCATCTCTCCACCAGTGACACCCAGCCCCTCCTACCACTCCCACCCCACACCAGCCCCTAACACCATGTGATCAAGGCTTTGAGAAGAAACAGGAAGAGAGTACCACACTTTTAGATGAAAGCTATCTCTCCTTCTCTCCCACTCCAAGTGCAAAGGCAGAAAGGGGTGTGAAAAGAAAATGCCGTGAAGGCTGTGTTAACCAGTTTGATGAAAATATTTCAAATTGTATGTAAAACCAGCACATTGCACCTCATGATGGCATTGATGTACACAGCTAAGATTTAATTAAAAAAAAAAAGCAGGCGGCACCTGTGGCTCATCAAGTAGGGCGCCAGCCCCATATACCGAAGGTGGCGGGTTCAAACCCGGCCTTGGCCGAACTGCAAAACAGAAAACTAGCCAGGCATTGTCGCGGGCACTTGTAGTCCCAGCTACTCAGGAGGCTGAGGCAAGAGAATCGCCTAAGCCCAGGAGTCGGAGGTTGCTGTGAGCTGTGTGACGCCACGGCACTCTACCCAGGGC
>CAUYRH010013427.1:0-10356 GCA_963574655.1 Perodicticus potto | reverse complement strand
AATCAAGTATGAGAAATCATTATTTATGCACTGAAATAATTGACCTTAATGTAGCGCAGTGGTTAGGGCACCAGCCACATACACCAGGACTGGTGCATTCGAACCTGGCTTGAGTGTGCTGAACGACGACAACTACAACAAAAAAATAGTTGGGCATTGTAGCAGGTGCCTGTAGTCCCAGCTTCTTGGGAGGCTGAGACAAGAGAATCGCTTTAGCCTCAGAGTTTGAGGTTGCTGTGAGCTGTGATGCCACCGCACTCTACTGAGGATGACATGGTGAGACTCTGTCTAAAAAAATAAAAATAAATAAATAAATAATTGACCTTAATCTGAAAAGTTCATACTTTAAGATTCACTGAAAAGTAGATCAATTCTAACTGATCTCCAATGGAGTAAAGGTTATCAAGGAGGGGACAATCCTATTGGAATGCCATTCAAAGACATGGTTTTTTTTTTTTGTTTAAAAAGACAAAATTCCTAAGATAATCTCCTAGAACAATAATACGACTTCCTAAGAACGAGTATTAGTGGAGATCTGATTCTGAATCACAATAATATGTGGTCCAAATAGAGACCAAGATACAGCATGAGTAGTTAAGCCTTTTATCTGGACACAGTACATGAACAGCAAACATATCAACCTGATTAAAAAATATTTAGCACAGAGCCAGGCATACAGTACCTTCTCAATAAATGCTATGTGAAAAGAGTTTACATACGCCCTTTACTTCCTTAAAAATGCCTACAAATTCTTCATTGATGGCTAAACATCTATGTTCAGTATCTCCACATAAATTTCTTCAAACTATTTTCAATGAAAAATGTTGAAAGTGCCTTGAGAGCTTCCAACATTTCCTACATGACTGGGAAGAAAGGAAAGTCATTGGGACTTTTATTTTTTTTCTATTTATTTGTTTATTTTTGAGACAGATTCTCAAGCTGTCGCCCTGGGTAGAGTGAAATGGCATCACAGCTCACAGCAACCTCCAACTCTTGGGCTTAAGCGATTCTCTTGTCTCAGCCTCCCAAGTAGGTGGGACTGATGACGGAATTTCAGGTTCTTGGTCTCGGTGAGTTGAAGAATAAACCCGCGGACCACAGATCAGTGGTAAGACAGAATTTATTTACAGAAAAGAACACAAAAAACACTAAAGCTCCTGATAGAGAGAGAGAGAGAGAACTCAAGTGGGGAGAGAAAAGCTCTCTCCGTTTTTCTCCCGGTCTTTCCCCGTCTCCCCGCTTAGGCTTTTAGTCTCAGGGTATATATAGGCGCTTGGGTTCCTTGGCCAGGAAACGAATGAACACAGTTCCTTCCACTGGGGCAAGGTGAATGAATGTATTAATGTAATTAACAGTCTAGGCCTAGGAAATTCACATGTAATTGACCTAGGCATCAGAAATGTAGGTTCCCTTTTTAGTCTTAAGTGTAAATTGAAGGAGACACCAAGGTGCAGATGTCTCCTTGGTAGCTGTCCGGGCTTTTTGGCTATTGGAGCCTCCAGTGGGGGGTTGGAGGTCCCCTTCCTTGCCTGTCATCCAGCCCGCTGGTTCCTCAGCCGCGCTGCCACCGCACCGACACCGCCAAGGTGGAGGCGGCAGGTCTGCCAGCTCCGCTGAGCTGGCTGGGGCGCCAAATGTCCTGCATCACTATGATTTGTATAGTCAAACTGGCTTTCAAACTCTAAGAGTTTGAAATGCTTTTGCTCTCCTTTTTATTACCTTTTTAAGAGACTGGGTTGGCTCAGCGCCTGTGGCTCAACGGGCTAAAGCACCAGCCATGTACACCTGAGCGGGCGGGTTCGAATCTGGCCAGGGCCTGCAAATCAACAATGACAGCTGCAACCAAAAAATGGCCGGGCATTGTGGCGGGTGCCTGTAGTCCCCGCTACCTGGGAGGCGGAGGCGGAGGCGGGAGACTCGCTTGAGCCCAGGAATTGGAGGTTGCTGTGAGCTGTGATGCAACGGCACTCTATTCAGGATAACAGCTTGAGGCTCTGTCTCAAAAAAAAAAGAAAGAAAAAAAAAAAGAGACTGGGTAAACTTGAGAGTCTTAGTTCTGAGCTTCTTTCATCTCCATGGTTTAATCTGTTGCTGAAACTCTCTGCTGTGTTTGAAACTCTCTAAATGCCTCTTTCAATTCTTCATGTTATATCCTTCTTCGTTTTTTTCTAGATTCTTGGTGACTTTGTCTTGAGTTTTGTTAATTTCTGGAGACAATTTTTGGACTTCTTTTTGCTGGTTTTCCACTTTATCTTCAGTTTCATTTATTTTATTTGCCATCCATATTCTGAATTCCATTTCTGTCATTTAAACAATTTACTTATGGTTGGAGTGTTTTGCAGCAGCTTCATTGTGATGCCTTGGGAGAGTTGTTCTGGTTTTTCATGTTGCCAGAGGGTTTTTTTTTTATTGTTGTTGTTTGTTTGTTTTGCTGGTTTCTCCTCATGTGTGGTTTCTTCCCTCACTCCCTTCCTCCTCTCTACCTTTTCTTTCCTTTCCTTTCCTTTTTTTTCCTTTTCTTTTCTATAGCCTAGGGTAAAGAAAAAAGAAGAAGAGGAAGGAGGAAGAAAAAAATTGAATGTTGCCTTGGAAAAGGTATAGAAAGAAAAGGAAAAAAAAAATCACTGTATTTATTAAAATCCTCTCTGTTGCCTTGATAAGAAAGAGAAGGAAAAGAAGGACCAGTAGGGGGAGCTCTAGGATCAGAAATAACAGCAACTGTTGCCAGTAACAAGGGCAGAGCTTGGGTCTCTCTGGTTCTCAACAGCCTGACATCTTGAGGTATGGACGAGGATTTCCTGCTCTGCTCTGAAAGTGGAATTTCTGGAACCATGGAGGGCCAGGTATAGCACTAAACATCTGGGGGGTTAGTGCTACAGGCTTGAGGTGGGGGGACGTCAGGTGTTCTGGGGTGGCATACTGAATCCCAGTTCTGGATAGGGGGCCTCAGAGAGTTTGCTGGGGTGGGGGCCAAGGTTTAGTGATCTGAATGGGACCCGGAGTCTGAAAGGAGGTGGCAGGGGATACTCCAAGCTGTTTGACAAAGCTGAGGATCAGCTTGGCACCTGCTGCCCAAGACTGGGTGAGTCTCTGGTCTACAGGGCAGACCATACTGAAGAGCTTAGAGTCTCTGGGAAGCTATGACAGGTGAGGCTGACATGTGGGACAGCAATAACACGGCTGCAGAGATCCCCCACCCCTCCTGTGACCCACCTCAGTGGAGCAGTGGTCTGCTGTTTCCCTGGAGCAAGGTCACCCACTGAGCGTCCCCACCCCTCACCCCCACCGCCCTCTTCTTGCGCCCAGATCCTTCCATGCTCCTTGAGGAAAGCACCTGGCAACAGATCCCGTCTCTGGCTTAGAGAAGCTGCAGTCAGTCCATTTGCTCTCCAGCCGGCTCCAACAAGACTGGTGCAGGCTCCCAACAGCTAGGAGGAGCCCCTCCTTGCCCACTGTCAGTTGCGGCTGCAATTTGTACAGGATTCAGGTTGGTCCTAGCAAGTGCCACGGGGATGGTGCTGGTTTCTCAGCAGCCAGGTTTGCACAGTGGTCCCCACGTGAAGTCCCTACCTCTGGGCCTCTTGGCTCCCCTTCTTCTCCCCTGTTGTTCCCCTGTACCTTATTTTTAGCTAAGCCCTTACCACAGTTCTCTCTTTGTACCCCTTTATTAGTCTGTAAGGGTGGTTTCAGCTGCAGTTGTAAGATGCCCTTGTATTCAAGAAAACTTCGAATTGTGCCTCAGGCTTCTCTGCCTAATTCTCTAAGATTAAGTTTGATTGGAGGACTTGGGAGAGTTTTCTCTTACCTTTGGCTGCTTTCCAGAAAGGCTAAGAAAATCCTCCCACTGTGCAAGGGCAGGCATTCCGGCTCTCTCCAGCTTTGTGTGTCAACACCAGGCCTCCCCCATCCAGTCCAGGCTCACCAAGGTGCCCGGCCCCACCTGGGGCCTCAGAGAAGATTTAAAGTGCCCAGCATTGTCCTTCCACAGCCACCTCAGCCAGGGGAAGGACAAAAGTGGAGTGCACTTCCTCCCCACATGAATAATGCCTCCTTACCTGGAAACAGCTTCGATTCCTTTAGTTGAAGGGACTTTTGCACAAGTGGTTCCTGGTGTTCTGTGGGCTCAGGGGCTGGCCTGGCTCCTCCTCTGAGCTGGGCTGAGAGACGTCATGAGATTGGGTGGAGGGAGGACAAGTCTGCTGTGTACCCACGTCAGGCCGTCAGGCACTTTCAGTTTTCTTTCCCTTTTGACTATATTGAGGGACAGGCCAGTTAGCAGACTTCGTCTTTCGAGCTGTGGGAAGGCACAGAAGCTGTGAAAATTGAACTGGGTGTGACCAGGGCCAAGCTCAGGGCCCAGCAGGGCCAGCAGGGACATGGCAAGTGGAGGCAGCGATCTCTGCTCCAGGTAGGTCACTGTCTCTGCTTCTGTCCATCGCTCCTAATTTCTATGCGTTACTTGTGTCTTCCCAGCCTCACTCCACAAGTGTACTGTATAAGGAGCTCATACATAAATAAACAATGAGAAAATCAGATTTTTTTAAGTTGCAAGAGAAGTGAGTCAGCAGTAGGGGAAAATGAAAGCCGTCCTCACTTGCATCATTCTCCTTAATTTTTTGCAACTGCTGCATAGTAGGGCTGGTGCTGCTTGAACTTCATGGCTTAAGGCAGTGGTTCTCAACCTTCCTAATGCCAACCTTCCCTTTGTTAAAAAGGGATCCAGACCCACAGGTTGAGAACCGCTGGCCTAAGGCTTTTCCCCAGCGTAGGATAATTACTCGCAACCTCGGAACCCTTTCTTCTCTGTCAGGCCTCTTTTACTCTCACCCGAAAAGATGGCTCTGTCCAAAGATCTTATTAGAAAAATTAAAATCTAAATTAATTGTCTATTGTCACACTTTTTTTCAGTCCAGTCTGAGCCCATCTTTGTGGCCCTAAGCTATGTAGCCAATTCAGGATGTCTGAACACTCCATAGGAGGAACTGAAAGAAGATGAGACCTAACCACAAATGCAAGCAGTGGGGAGGGTCGGCTTTTTGTTTTTTTCCTATTTTGAGGTGTGTTACATCTCTGGTTATAGAAGGGTGGAAATTACCTTTTAAAATTTCAAAAAAAAAAAAAAACTACATCAATTCAGTTGGCTCTCCAAAGTTCAAAAATATTTAAAATTAAATAAATAAATAATAATACCACAATGAAAAATAATACAAATTTTAAAAATACAGTGTAACAACGAATTATATAGCATTTACATTGCATTATGTATTATTTGCAAACTAGAGATAATTTAAAGTATATTGGAAGATGTACACAGATCACATGCAAATGCTACGCCATCTGAGCATCCTTGGCTTTGGGTATCAAGGGAGGGTCCTTCAACCAATCCTCCCAGGGTACTGAAGTATGACTATACATTCTTCTTGATAAAAATCAAAACAATGTACATGTCTGGGGACTTGTCTAATAGGGACTCTGAGCCAAGTTAGTTTTGGTGCTAGTGCAGCCACAAGCAAGTATTGGTTTTTGCTACCACGCAGCAGTGGTGGTACCAGGCTGGTCTTCAGTATCATCGGTCCTGACTGCAAATCCCAGCCAATTCTCTTCCTCCATATGCTTTCTGGAGAAAGGAGAGGAGCTAGTAGAACTCAAAGTCCAGCCGTCCCAGGGCCTCCAAGTAGGTAAAGAATGGCACTGAGAGGTGGGGGTAGGGTAATGCTAACCTTAGAGAGTAAGTTAGGAAGTGTTGCCTCTGCTTCTATTTTCTGGAAAAGATTATGGGGAATGGTATAATTTCTTCCTTAAATATTTGGTAGTGTTCACTAGTGATACCATCTGGGCCTGGTGCTTTCTTTTTTGGAGGGCTATTGATCATTGATTTGATTATTTTAATAGTTATAGGCCTATTGAGATGCTGTAGCTCTCCTTGTGTGAGTTTCAGTAGTTTGTGTCTTTGAAAGAATTTGTTCATGTTATCTGTTACCAAATTTGTGGGCACAGTCATCCCTAGCATTCCTTAATTATATTTTTGATGTTCATGGTGATTACTCTTCTTTCATTCTGATATTAGTAATTTTTGTCTTCTGTCTTTTCTTTTCCTTGTTAGTCTAGCTAGAAGTTTATAGATTTTTATGGATCTTTTTAAACAATCAGCTTTTAGTTTCATTGAATTTCTCTAATGCTTTTTTATTTCAGTTTTATTAATTTCTACTTTATTTCTTAATTTATTTTTATTTTTTATTTTTTGAGACAGAGTCTCACTTTGTCGCTGTGGGTAGAGTGCTGTGGCATCATAGCTCACAGCAACTGCAGTCTCTTAGGCTAAAGCGATCTCTCTTGCCTCAGCCACCCAGGTAGCTGGAACTACAGGTGCCCACCACAATGCTCAGCTATTTTTAGTATTTTTACTATTTTTAGCCTCTTGTTCAGGCTGGTCTTGGCCTAGTTTCTACTTTAATTTTTATTATTTCTTTTCTTCTCTTTGCCTGAGGCCTAGAATATTCCTTTTTTTCTCTAGTTTTCTCAGATGAAAGCTTAGATTATTGATTTTGACTTTCTTCTTTTCTAATATATACATTTCATGGTATATATTTCCCTTGTAAACACTGCTTTTACTGCATCCCATACATTTTGATAAGTTTGTATTATTGTTTTTATTTATTTCAAAACATTTTCAAATTTCCTTTGAGACTTCTTTGACTCTAGAACTGTGTTGTTTAATCTCCAGATATTTTGGGATATTTCTGTTATTGATTTCTAGTTTGTGAGCCACAGCATGCTTTTTATGATTTTTACCCTTCTAAATTTACTAAGGTGTGTTTGATAGCCTCAATGTGGTATATCTTGGCAAATATTCCATGTGAACTGAGGAGTGTATGTATTCTGCTGTTGTTGAATAGAGTACTATATAAATCTCAGACCAAGTTGATTGCTATTGCTGTTTAGTTCAACTATGTCCTTACTGATTTTCCATCTACTCGATCTATCAATTACTAAAAGATAAGTATTGAAGTCTGCAATAGGAATGATTTTTCTAGTTCTTGTAGTTCTATCAGTTTTTGCCTCATATATTTTGATGCTGGTTTGTTAGTTGCATATACATTAAGCATGTTGTGTCTTTTTGGAGAATTAATCCCTTTATCATGGCATAATGCCCCTCTTTATTCTCGACAAATTTCTTTTTTCCTAAATCTGCTTTGTCTGAAATTGATGTGGCTACTATAGCTTTCCATTGAGTGGTGTTGGCATAGTATATCTCTGTAGATGGAAAAGAAACTATACTCTGCAAAATAATTTAAAGAGGTTTCTTCTAAGCCAAATTGGAGGACCAGGGCCTGGAGCCATACCCAAGAAAACTTGAGAAGTGGACCACAGTGGCTGGGTTACAGTTTGGTTTTGTACCTTTCAGGGAGGCAGGCTTACAGGTAAAGTCATAAATCAATATATACAGGCTGTACATTGGTTTGGCCTGAAAAGGCAGGACATCTCCAAGTGGGGGCTTGCAGGTTTTAGGTGGATTTAAAGATTCTCTAATTTGTAATTGGTTAAGGAAATGAAGCTTTTCCCTAAAGACTTGGAATTCCCTTAAGGTAAAATAAGGAAATTTGTTAATTAGAGACAAACTACCAGCCATATATTTGTTGTATAAATTGAGGACCTGCAGGCTTGTCCTGCATAGCCTATATCTGTTAATAAGCTACAAAACAGTCTCCAAGAAGGGAAGTGGACATGGTGAGGCATGTCTGACGCCTTGCTCACAGCTACCAGCTCAGTTTTAGGGCATTTGCTTGGCCAAGAGGGAGCCCATTTACCCAGCTGCTAGGAGAGAGCTTTAAGATTTTATTTTAGTTCACATCTCTTTGTATCCTTTTATGAATAACCTATTTGTGTTTTTATTTATAAAGTGACTTATAGACAACATAAGGTTGGTTTTTTTTAAGGTTGGTCTCTATCTTTTAATTGATGTTTTTAGACCACTCACATTTAAAATGATTATTAATGGAGTTAGATAAATACCTACCATGTTTGCGAATCTTTATTACTGAACTGGTTTCTATCTTTTCTTCCTTTCTTTTCTGTCTTTTCTGGTTTAATTGAGGATTGTATTCTATTTTCTCTCTTTTGTTAGCATATCAATTACACTTCTTTTAAAATACTTTTAGTGGTTTTCCTGAAGTTTGGAATCTATATTTACAATTTATCATGGTCGTTTTAATCACACCATAACACTTCATGGGTATTGGATGCATCTCATAACTGAATGTCATATTCATCCCCCCTGCCCTTTTTAACATTGCTGCCAACTATCTCACTCGTCTACATGTTGTAATCACTCATTTCATTATTGATATCATTCCTTTGAACGAAGTTATCTTTGAGATCAAGTTAGAATAGGAAAACTTAAAAAAAAATTATTGTATTTGCATTTATTTCTTTTCCAATGCTCTCTCTTTCTCTATGTAGATCTGAGTTTCTAACCCATGTCATTTTCCTTCTATGTGAAGAATTTCTCTGAACATTTCTTGTGGGGTAGGTTCTCTGGCAGTGAATTCCCTTAGTTTTTCTTTGCTTAAGAAAATCTTTATTTTTCCTTTACTTGGAAAGTTAATTTCATCACTTTCATCACTTTAAATATTTTTTTTCACTTTCTTTGCCCAAATGGTTTATGATGAGAAGTCTGAAGTAATTCTTATTCTTATTTCTCCATAGGTAAGGGAGAAATGCTTTTCAACATTTTCTCTGTCTTTGGTATTTTGCAGTTTGAATTCGATGTGTCTATAGACCATGTGATATTTATGCAGCTTTGTGTTTGCTGTGCTTCCTGAATCTATACTTTGATGTCTGCCATTAGTTTTGGAAAATTCTTTTCTATAATTAATTCAAATATTTCCTTTGCTCTGTTTTCTTTTCTCCTGTGGTGTCCAGTTACACATCAGTCACACTTACTTAAGTTATTTTAACATTTTGGTGTTCTGTGTTTTTTTCTCTTTGCATTTCAACTCACTGATTGAGTTTATGATATCCAGTCTACTGGAACCCATCAAAGATGGTCTTCTTTTCTGTTACATTGCTTTTTTTTTTTTTATTTCTATCATTGTATTTTTCATTATCCATTTGAGTTTTAATCTTTCTGCTTACTTAATCGTCTGTTATTGCATGTTGTCTGCTTTTTCCTTTAGATTCCTTAACATATTAATTAATCACAGTTATTTTAAATTCTTTCCCAATAATTTGAAAATCTATCATATCATAATCTGGTTTTGATAATTACTTTGTTTTTTGTTTTTCCTTGTCTTTTGGCACACCTTATAATTTTTTTTTTTGGCAAGTCAGACATGATGAATCATGGAACAGGAACTGAGTCAAACCTTCAGTATGAGGTTTTATGTTAATCTGGGTAGGAAATGGGCCTTGTTTAATGTTTGTTTTAGTGGCGGGTGGCAGAGTCTTTACATTTACTTTAGCATTCTTATTTTTGTTTCCCGTGTTTTATTTTGGTATCTCTAAGCTCTCATTTTTACATAGGCTGTGCCTTCTAGCTATTTTAGCTGTAATCTGTTGTTAGGATATGAAGCTTTATTGATGGAATGGTAAATTGTCAGAGGGGAAGTGGTCTACAGTATTAATGGTTAAATCTCAATCTTTTACTGGAACTGTGCCCCTGGACTGTAACTTTTGGGAGGATCTCTCCCTTTGCCCCATTTAGGTGAGACAGAGGCTGGAGTTTGGAAGTAGCTCTCCCCTTAGGCTTTTGTTATGGTGAATGTTCTGGTGATTTGAAAAAGTTTTCTTTTTCCTTCCCCTTGCCAGAAGCAGGGGGAGATTCTTCTTGGGGTTCCTGGAGGTAAAACCCACAAAAGCTCGGGGCTTTTTCTTGAGATGATGGCCCCCAGAAATTTCTCATTTTCATTTCCTTCACATTCAGCCATCACCATCTCATCCAACTTACCATTTACATGTCCCTACCACTCTGTGCCTCTAGTGGTTTCTGATCAGTGGTAACTGATCACGGATTGATTCTCTGTCTCTCCAGATTTTGGGCTGGCGGTTTGCCTTGTAACCTCAGTTCTGTGAGAGATACAAGATAGGTTATTGATTTTCGGTTTGTTAAGCTATTTTCTTGTAAGGATGGGAGTTAAGACTCTCAAGGTCTTTGCATATGGAAGTTAAAACCAGAAGTCCAGTGAACGTTCAGATTTTAAGTTCAGGATTTTTTCTTTTTTTTTTTTTTGAGACAGAGCCTCAAGCTGTCACCCTGGATAGAGTGCTGTGGCATCACAGCTCACAGCAACCTCCAATTCCTGGCCTCAAGCGAGTCTCCTGCCTCCGCCTCCCAAGTAGCTGGGACTACAGGCACCT
>CAUYRH010013426.1:0-14084 GCA_963574655.1 Perodicticus potto | reverse complement strand
ACAAATAAAAACAAAGCAGGAGGAATCATGCTACCAGACCTGAGACTGTACTATAAATCGATAGTGATCAAAACAGCATGGTACTAGCACAAAAACAGAGAGGTAGATGTTTGGAACAGAATAGAGAACCAAGAGATGAACCCAACTACTTACCACTATTTGATCTTCGACAAACCATTAAAAAACATTCAGTGGAGAAAAAAACTCCCTATTTAACAAATGATGCTAGGAGAACTAGCTGGTGACCTGTAGAAGACTGAAATTGAACCCACACCTTTCACCACTAATGAAGATAAACTCACACTGGATTAAAGATTTAAACTTAAGACAAGAAACTATAAAAATACTAGAAGAAAGTGCAGGGAAATCTCTTTGAAGAATTGGCCTGGGCAAATACTTTATGAGGAGGACCCTGCCCCCTCCCCCGGCAATTGAAGCAGTATCAAAAATACACTACTGGGACCTGATGAAACTGAAAAGCTTCTGCATGGCCCTAACACAGTAAGTATAGCAAGCAGACAGCACTCAGAATGGGAGAAAATATTTGCAGGTTATGCCTCCGACAAAGGTTTAATAACCAGAATCCACAGAGAAATCAAACACATTAGCAAGAAAAGAACAAGTGATCCTATCTCAGGATGGGCAAAGGATTTGAAGAGAAACTTCTCTAAAGAAGACAGGCACATGGCCTTCAGACACATGAAAAAATGCTCTCTATCCTTAATCATCAGAGAAATGCAAATCTAAACTACCTTGAGATATCATCTAACTCCAGTAATATTAGCCCAATTAACAAAATCCCAAAACCAGAGATGTTGGTGTGGATGTGGAGAAAAGGGAAGACTTCTACATTGTTGGTGGGAATGCAAACTAATACGTTCCTTTTGGAAAGAAGTTTGAAGAATATTCAGAGATCTAAAAATTGACCTGTCATTGGATCCTATAATTCCTTTACTTGGTATATACCCAGAAGACCAAAAATCGCATTATAACAAAAATATCTGTATCAGAATGTTTATTGCAGCCTAATTCATAATTGCTAAGTCATGGAAGAAACCCAAGTGCCCATCGATCCATGAGTGGATTAATAAACTGTGGTACATGTATACCATGGAATATAATGCAGCCTTAAATAAAGATGGTGACTTTACCTCTTTCATGTTTA
The DNA here is from genome assembly GCA_963574655.1 of Perodicticus potto. Taxonomy (NCBI): domain Eukaryota; kingdom Metazoa; phylum Chordata; class Mammalia; order Primates; family Lorisidae; genus Perodicticus; species Perodicticus potto. Next base: position 12,919 of record CAUYRH010013426.1, on the reverse strand, counting down.
CATGGATGGAGCTGGAGCACATTCTTCTTAGCAAAGTATGTCAGGAATGGAAGAAAATGAATCCAATGTGTTCAGCTCTACTATGAAGCTAATTTATAGCTTTCACATGAAGGCTATAACCCAATCAGAGCATAAGAATATAGGGAAAGGGGCAAGGGAAGGTAAAGGAGGGGGATGGTGGCTGGAGAGAGGGTAAATGGTGGTATCACACTTATGGTGCATCTTAGAAGGGTACAGGTGAAACCTACTAAATGCAGAGTACAAATGTTTTCATACAATAAACGAGAAAGTCCCATGAAGGTTATGGCAAACAGTTGGATGTAAATGTTTCAGATTGTATATGAAACCAGCCCATTGTACCCCATGATTGCACTAATGTACATAGGTATGATTGAATAAATAAATAAATAAATAAACAAATAATAAAATAAAAAAACAACTTTTTGATTCATTTATCTTTTGAATAGTTCTTTTGTTTTCAGTTTCATTTAATTCTGCTCGACTTTTGGTTATTTCTTTTTTTCTGCTTGGTTTTGGGTTGGAATGTTTCTCCTTTTCCACTTGCTTGGGATGTCCCATTACTTTGTTGACTTCCTCTCTTTCCATTCTCTTGAGGAAGGCTTGTAGCCCTATAAATTTACTTCTTAGGACTGCCTTTGCAATATCACAGAGATTCTGATAATTCATGTCTTTATTATAGTTCTGTTCCAAAAATTTGGTAATTTTCTTCTTAATCTCATCTATGACCCAGCTATCATTCGGCATTCGGTTGCCTTGTCTTTGTAAGATTATGCAGATTCCTGTTATTGTTGAGTTCAACTTTTATTTCGTTATGATCTGAGTAAATACATGAATAATTTCTATTCTTTTAAATTTTCTGAGGGTACACTTGTGACCTAAGATGTGATAAATTTTGGAGGATGTTCCATGTGCTGTTTAGAAGAATGTGTATTCAGTTTTGTTAAGATGAAATGTTCTGTAGATAACTACTAAATTAAGTTGTTGTATGGTGGAGTTTAAGTCCTTTTTTTTGTTGTTGTTTTTTGTTTGTTTGTTTTTGCTGAGTTTCTTATTGGAGAATCTATCCAACACTACCAAATAGGTGTTAAAATCTATGACTATTATGGTGCTGGAAGATATCAAATTGTTCATGTCTGTTAGGGTCTCCCTAATAAATTAAGGAGCATTCTGGTTGGGTGATAATTTATATCTCATCGTGTTGAGTGTTTCCCTTAACAAATATGAAGTGACCATTGTTATAATTCCTTACTTTTGTTGATTTAACCCTAATGTATCTGCAAATAAAATTGCAACTCTTTCTGTTTTCTGATTTCCATTTGCCTGAATTACTGATTTCCATCCTTTCACTCTGACTCTAAATTTATCCTTTAACATAATGTGAGAATCTTATATGCAACAGATATCTTGCCCAAGTAGATGTATGCAGTCAGCCAACCAGTGCCTCTTTAGGGGACAATTTAAGCTATTCACATAAATTGAGAGTATTGATAAGACTGGTAGTATTTTAGGTGTCAAGATTTTTGAAATACCAGTGGACATTTTTAATCCTTTCACCACTGTGGAAGTTGGGTTTTGATCAAAAATTTCTGAGTGGGTTTACTTTGGTGGTAGAGTATTGTGCTGGTCAGTATGGAGGATGGGTCTGAGAATACCCTGAAGTGCTCATTTAGTTACTACAAATTTCTTCAACATGTGAATGTTATTAAAGTATTTGACTTCTCCACCATAAATGAAACTCTGTGTAGCAGAATTCGTGGTCCTGGGCTAAATGTTGTTTTGTTTTAGGAGATTGAAGGTTGATGGCAATACTCTTCTGGCTTGAAAAGTTTCAGCAGAGAGATCTGCAGTCATTCTAATATTCTTCCCCTTGTAGGTTATGATTTTCTTATGTCTGGCTGCTTGTAGGGTTTTCTCCTTCATATTAACTTTGCTGAAGTTAATTACAATGTGTCTAGGGGATGCCTTATATGGATTGAGTCATGCTGGGGTTCTGCAACTGTCTACTATCTGAATTTCAGTATCTCTTACCATGTTTGGGAAGTTTTCCTCTAATATCTCTTGGAGTAGAGCATCTGTGCCTTTCAGATCATTCTCATCTCCTTCAGGAATTCCAATAAGTTGAATATTTGCTTTTTTGGAATGGTCCCACAACTCTCTCAGGGAATGATCCATTTTTGGTCTCCACTTCTCTTCAGGTTTGAGCATTTGTGAATGTTCAAAGGCTTTGTCATCACTGTCTGAGATCCTTTATTCTGCCTGCTCCATTCTATTACTGAAGGATTCTACTGTATTTTCAGATCTTTGAGGGATGCAAATTCTCGCCTCAATTTGTCAAAATCTTTGGTCCTTTTATCTTTGAATTCACTGAATTCTTGAGACAACTTTTGAATTACTGCTTGAACTTCTAATTCCAATTTTACTTCCATTCTATTAATCTTATTTGCCATCCTAATTCTGAACTCAATTTCTGACATGTTAGCCATTTGTTTATGAATGGAATCTTCTGTTGCATCTCCTTTGTTGTTCCTTGGGGGAGTTGATCTACTCTGATTATTAATGTTGCCAGAGTTTTTCTGCTGATTCTGTCCCATGGTTCTTTTTCATCATTTTGCTAGAGAAGCTGGTAAAGTACAATTGAATTGAGGGCTCTTGGAGTTATAATTAACCTGCCCTTTACCAGAGTGCTGGGACTGGTGACTGCAGCTTTTCCTCTATGGATTTTACCAAGGTCCCATTCAGTACTACAGCCTGAGACCCTGAGGGCTTTCTTGGTATTCTGGAGCTAGGTGGCTCTGTCTTACCCATCCTAGTGAATCAGTGACTTTGGGTAGAAATCTCAGCTGTGGAGGAATACAGGCAACTAAGACACCCCACCCACCTCAGGCAACAACTGGACGAGGAGAATCAAACCCTCCCAGTACAGCACAAAAGGTGTATAACCTTGGAGAGTCCCTGGGTTTTGGCCCAGATCAAGAATTCTTCTCCATAATGTCTTGAAGTAGAGCATCTGTACCTTTAGGAACATCCTCTTGTCCTTCAGGAATTCCTATAAGTTGAATGTGTGATATTTAAGAGTGATCCCAAAAATATTTCTTGGGAATGGTCAGTTTTTGTGCTCCATTTGTCTGCCTCTTTGAACATTTGGGAACATTGAAAAGCTTTGTCTTCAATTTCAGAAATCCATTCTTCTGCCTGTTCAACTCAATTACTGAGGGATTCTACTGTATTCCATAACTCCTTGAATAACTTTTTCATTTCCTTAAACTCTGCTATATCTTTTCTCATTATGATCAAATCCTTGTAGATTTTGTCTTTGAATTCATTGATTTCTTGAGACATTTTTTGAACTACTCTTTGAATTTCAATCTCGAACTTTTCTTCTATCCCATTCATCTTATTTGTCATTCATATTCTGTATTCTGTTTCTAACATTTCAGCCTTTTGTCTATGAATGACATCTTCTGTTTTATCTCATTTGTCATCCCTTGGGGGAGTTGATCTACTCTGGTTATTCATATTTCCAAAGTTCTTCCTCTGGTTCCTCCCATGATTATTTTCTACAGTTTGTCTATTTAAAGTATTAGGGTAAATTTGGATTGGGGGTTTCCCAGGAAGTAGCATTAATCCACCCTAAACTAATGAGCTGGGGCTTGTGACTGTGGGTTTTCCCCTACATCCCTACAATGGTCCCTTTCAGAGCTGTAGCCTAAGACTATGAAGACCTGCTTAGTAAAATACCACAAGGTGGTTCTGAACTGAAATCTGCCACCACTACCCAATCTTAAGGAGTAGAAGTATTAGGCTGTAATCTCATCTGGGAAGAGATACAAGCATCTGTGGTGCCCTGCCCTCCACCAACAACAGCTGGTGAAGGAGATTCAGTCCATTCCTACTTCAAAGCAACCAACTGCCCTCCTCACAGGGACCCTAAGTGGACAGCCCAGGTCTAGAGTTCTAAACAGATTGACCAAGACAGTACAATCACTGGTTAATAGGGAGAACTCAAAGGGTCTCCAATATCCCAATAGCATTAATCCACAGACAGTTCCAACCAGTATACACAAGGAGATGGTGCCTGGTCCCCTCCAGTGGATCATCAATTCAGGAAAGATCACTAGCCACAGTCAGGACAAAGGCATCATCACCTTCACCTTGTACGTCTGAACTGGGCCTCTGTTTACCCACCCTTGAAAGTCCAAACCAGGCACCAGCAGCTCTACCCTTGAAAGTCTAAACCAAGTGTGAGTTCTGCCTTTTGAAGTCCAAACTAGGCGTCAGGACCCAGCCATTGAAAGTCCAGGCACCTGCAGTTCCACCCTTGAAAGTCCAAACCAGGTGCCAGCAGCTGTGCCCTTGAAAGTCCAAACAGTGCATTCACAACTCCACCCTTGAAATTCCAGACTGGGCACCCCTGGCTCTGTGGTTGGAATTCCAAACCATTCTTCTTCAAGCTCTGCCCTTGAAGTCTAAACCGGGTGTCACCCTTGACAGTCCAAACTTAGTGCCCATGGATTCACCCTTAAAATTCCAAACCAGGCACCAGCAGATCTGCCCTTGGAATTTGAAGGCATTTGTCAGCAACTCCACCCTTTAACATCCAAACCGGAAGTCCATGGCTCCACTGTTGGAAGTCCCAAGGGCAGTCAGCCCCTCCACCCATGAAAGTCCCAAACTGTTGTCAGGGGCTCCACCCACAAAAGTTCCAATAAGGGTGAGCTCACCTGCCTGGGGCAGCCCTAACCTGTGTCAGAGGCTTTGCCCTTGAAAGTCTGACAATCAAGAGATTACTTCAAGTTCATATGCTTTTAGAAGCCATTCTTTCTTATTATGTAATACGTCACTCCAAAAATGTTTCAGATTTGTGTGAATGTAACAAAAAGGGACCAAATAAAATTTAGAAAAAAAAAAAAAGAAAGAAAGTCAGTCTGAAGGGTGGGGGTCTGTGCTGCCACCTGAAGGGCAATGTCACTGGTGTTTCTCTCTCCCAAAGTCCCTCTCTTGCCATGCCTACTGCCTCCAATCATGTCACTGTTTCCACACTTCTATCTGTACAATGTCAGAACTCCTAGGTAATGGCCACTCTGGTGGTCTGAAGGGAGTAGACCTCCAGACCACTAGGCAAGGGAGGAATGGTGTACTGAAAGTTCAGTATTGCAGGTGATGCAATCAGGTACTTGCTCAAATAAACTTGCCCTGCCGAGGCAGGATCAGGTTCATGGCCCTCCCAGGAAAGGGCAGAATCATGTCCCTCCCAGGAAATAGAAATGCCACCAATTTTGGAGTCCCTAACCCTTTAAATCCCTGTCCACCATAGCACACGTGTGGATTTCTCCCTAGTCAGGAATCTCACGACAGCTGCACTCTAGGTGAAATAACAGCCACTTTAATTGCATGAATTTGATCTCCATTTTCCTTTCATCTTGCATCTGGGAATAATTTTTATCCTTGGGTCCACAACCTTTCATATGGTGCCATGACTCCCTTGGGAAAAACCCCTTTGCAGGGCTGAAAATTACACCCCAGCTAACCTAACCAAACAGACCCTTATTCCTGCCAGACAAAGAAAAGTGGTGCACTCTCTGACCTTATCTACCATTCATCCACTTCATACTAAGGTTAGCCCTGATCTAAAAATTTTTTCTTCACTTGTTTCCTCTTCCCGTTCCTATTCTACCTCCTCCTTTCCCCCCACCTTTTTTTTTCACTTTTTACGTACTTTTATATGATCTCTAGACTCCTTTTACACGCACTCAGAGGCTGAATTTCCCTCTCCCCCCGTCTTGACCACTGGTGCCCTACTGTGGACCCAGGTCCCTCTGGCCAGTAGAGGTCATGTACAAAGGTAGAGCCCTCTTTTAACCAAAATCATAAGTGGAGAGTCCAGGTAATCTCCAGACACCAGCCCCACCAACCTCTACTGTGGGTTTGTATTGTTTTTGGCAGTTCAGTTCAGTAAACCATGTTCACTCATCTAGAATCTTCCCAGACATCTAGATTTGGCTGACAACAATAGCAGAGGAAACCCTCTCTAGTTGCAGTCTTGGTCCTTTTATTGATCCTTTTCTTCCTCTTTTTTCCTTTGAAGGTCCCCCCTATTTTCCACTCACAGCCTCTTCACGTTAGCTTTAATCTCATTTACTTTCTTCCTCCAGATTTTACTATGGGCACCACTCAGTCATGGATTCCCCCTTCTTCACCTCTAAGCTGTCTTCTAACTCACCTGAAGCCTCTATATCTCTGCTTTGACCTCAAACCTAAATGTCTCATTTTTCTATCTAATACTGTCTGGCCTACATACAAACTTGGCAATGGTTCACATTGGCCTAAACATGGCACCTTCAATATTTGGATTCTCACTAGTCTCAAAAATTACTGTCACAAATTAGTGAAATGGTTGGAGATTCCTTACATTCATGCATTACTCACACTCTGAAAGATTCTTTCCGTGTGTTCACCCTGTGAACCCTCTCAAATTCTCCTTGCACGAATACCTTCAAGTTTTGCAGACTAATCTGACTCTCCATTGTCATCTTTCAATTCAACAGATAACCCCCCACTCGACTTCCTCCCTACCAGCAAACTTTCAACCCTCCCCCTTCTCCAACTTCCACCCCTGTCCAGCTTCTCCAATTCCCCAATGTGCAGTAAGAGAAAAAAAAAAATGGTGGATCTAGGAAGGAAAAAATGTGGCAGACCCAGGTTCCCTGCCCCATACTAGATCTGGCCACATCTTTAGATCTCCCACATCCAAAATACCTCAACCCTTATCCCCACTCTGAGAAGTTGCAGGAACAGAAGGCATTGTCAGGGTTCATGTCCCATTTTCTCTCTCAGACCTCTCCCTCACAAATCAAAGATTAGGCTTATTCTCTATGTATCCCACAAAATACTCTCAAGAATTTAGATCTCTAACTCAATCGTATAATTTAATCTGGCATGCTTTATATGTTTTCCTCAACTTCACTTTAACTTTGGAGAAAAGACAGCAAGTCTGGACTCAAGCACAAATTTATGCTGAAAACCTATGCATAATAGATCAAAATCTGCCAGAAGGCACTATGGCTCTTCCATGAGAGGATCCCAATTGGAATTGCCAAACTGATGCTACTAGAGTCTGCCTCAATAACCACATGGTCCAGTGTGTCTTAGAGGGGCTAAAGAAAGCAGACCATAAAGCTATCAGTTACAATAAGTTAAAAGAAATTACCCAAAACGGGATGAAAATTCTGCTCAGTTTTTAGCTCATCTTAACAAAGCTCTCCAGGGATGTACTATCCTATCCTCAGAGACCTACAAAGGCAGACTCATTGTTAACATGTATTTTATCTCTCAGTATGCACCTGACATCTGGAAAAACTCAAAAAATTTCCCCAAGGCCCCCAAACCCCTCAACGAGATGTTATTAACCTCACTTTTTAAGTTTTTAATAATAATGAGGACACTTTTAAAAGGCAGCAGCTCTCAAGATTCCAGTTATTGGCTTCTGCCATTAGGCAAAATAAAAAAAAACAAGATTTTACCCAGAACTGTGTTTTAAACGTGGCAGGCCAGGTCACTGGGCAAAATTATCCCCAAAGGGAAACCCTCCCCACAAATTGTGTCCAACCTGCAGAAGGCCTCAGTTTAACAATCCAAGTTCTTCTTGGTTTTCAGACAGTCCTAGAATATGCCAAAATTCTGCCCCAGTCCTCTGGAGGACCTGGTTTGCAGACACACCCAAACCGTGCCTGAATTTGCGAACCTTCTGGGCCTAGCTTTGTTGCTGTAACATGGGGTGCAGAGCAATGTCACAGAGGCTAAGGCCTGCTGAAGGAATTGTATGGAATAAGGGAGGCTACAAGCTCTCTTAGGTATGTAGCAAAAAATCTTTATTTTAACACAGGTTATATAGACAATACTACATGTATACACTATTAATCAATAATCTTATGACATATACATCATCTATCTAAAATCTGGTGACTTGATTCTCGTGATTATCACCTGACCACCTCATGACCAGGCCATCACCAGCCCGGTGCCCACCTGTCTATTGATCAACTAACACAATACTCCATTAACTATTATCTTTTACTATCATTATATCAAAAATTAAATCTAAGTCACAAAGCAAACTCTGGGATAATAAGCTGCTTGAATGCTAGACACTTAACAGACCCTCCAGAAGTGGTTATTTATTCTCTAGGAGTGGTGGAGATTCCTAAGATATACAGAAGACTTGCCTGCAAGCCCTGCCTCCAGGACCAAGCCTTTGTTCACCGAAGTATTACCTATTGTGCGAGCAGACCTAAGGTCAAAATGGAGTTCTATCCCGGTCTCTCCTTCCCAACTCACTAAAAATCTTCAAACCTGTTCTCACAGAATGAATCTGCTTAAGGGCACATATAGGCTTTTTGCCTATATAGCTTTGAAGATTTATGGTTCCCAGAAGATCAGAGTGTCTCCTGGATAATTACAAAGTCTAAACTCCAGAGAAATTTGCTAGTGGAAGGTAAGCCAAATTCTTTTTTAATAGACATGGGAGCAACCTCTTCCACAATGCCATCTTATACAGGACCTTTAGAACAAACAGAGATCTCAGTGATGGACATTAATGATAATGTAATCCACCCCCATGTTACTCCACCTTTATGGTGCATACTTACTGGACACTCTTTCTCCAATTCATCCCTCATTATTCCCTCATGTAAAGTTCCCCTACTAGGTAGAGATACTCTCTCAAAATTGCAAGCAACCTTGACAATTCCCACTAGTTCCCACCTCTCACTACCCATCCTGCTCCTCTCCAACCTCTCCCCAACAACCTCTCCATTCTCTCAATCTGATCTCCCCGTAAATCCTATTGTAGCACTACACCCTTTTCCAAATATTTCTCTTTTTCCCTTATTTAATCCTGAAGACACCTGGTTTATTGATGGCAGTTCTTTTAAGCTCACTGCTCACTCCATTACCAAGACATAGCTCCTCCCCATCACCATACTGTGCATCCTCTCTACCCCTCTCAAGCCCCTCTTTTATAGCCCTTTTGAAATAATGTATGGCATAACTGGAGATGAGCTTAGAAAAACAACCAATCAGCTTTTACCCCAACTCTCAGCAGAGAAAGTCACAGACCAATTGGCAGGGCAACAAGTTCTCCTCAAATCTTCCTTGCCCCACAAGACTTTATCTCCTCATTGGACAGGCGCTCACATAGTTCTTTACAGCACCCCCATGGCTGTTAGCCTTGTGGACCCTCAAGTTTGGAGTCACTGATCTCAAATAAAACTGTGTCCTACAGAAAAACTTCCAAAGCTGAAGAACTCTCACTGGAAGTCACAAGTACTTTCCCCTGCCACCTTAAACTCACCAGGATCCCGGAAAAATCCACTTTCTAATGAATGTGTAACATTCCTTCCCGATTTTTTCTTTTTTCTATAACTTTTCTCAGGATGCCTGGCTATTTTCACATGTTCAAAGTTGGAACAACCTCCTTGATTGAAGCCTCTAAAAATCTGTGGCTACAGGGCACCTTCTAAGACTTTCTCCCTGAAGAAACCCAATTTCTTCTTCTTCTTTCTTTTTTTTTTCCTTCTGGCTACCCCACCTGTCTATTCCGACCTTTCTTCCCTACCCATAGATCTCAACTGATGATAAAGTCACTAATTATAATCCTTCTCATTCTCAATTACAGATCAGCAACTCCTTGCTTCATCTCTCAATTTATTGAGCAGACAATCACCTGGAAACTGCTCATAACCTTGCCCTACTGGATACCAACCACCTCAAACTTAAAAAAACAAAGAATTCCTATAAATACCACTCCCCTCCCCGTACCTCTCTCCCTCCCATTCATTTTACAAGCATCCCACGCAGCACCTTCCCCCGCAAGAAGCAGTCAAAGAGAAGCCATGCCCATCACCCTACCTTCTTATAATAAACTAAAGAGGCCAGTATGATAGAATCAGGTACCTGACGCCCAAAATTGCCCCGCCCAGGCAGGGTCAGGTTGATGGCCCACCCAGGAAGGGTCACACTCATGTCCCTCACAGGAAATAGGGATGCCACCAATCCTGGTGGCCCTAACCCTTTAAATCCCTGTCCATCACAGTCCACATGTGGATTTCTCCCTAGTCAGGAATCTTACAACACCTGCACTCTACGTGGAATAAAAGCCACTTTAATTGCATGACTTGGATCTCTGTTTTACTTTTGTCTTGTGTCTCAGAATGATTTTATCCTTGGGCGGGCAGAGTATTTGTTCAGTTTTATGCTGGGCAGAATGATCCCTACGCTCACAGGTGGGACCTCTCCGTGGGTGGATGCCCAGTATTTTGCGACTCTCACCCACGGGGTAAAATGAGAGGTCTTTTGTCTCTTGCTTGCTTGCAGAGAGCCTTCAGTGAGCCTCCCACTTCCGGTAGGGGTCTCTCATCCTCCTGTTGCTGGGCTTTGTACCTGGAATTTGTTCATTATGATCCTCTTTCTTGGAGTTGCAGGTTGCCACAGCTGAGATGATGTGCATTTGTCTATCTTCTTAACTGTCTCAGCTCCCCTCCTTCAGTTCCAGAATCTCTCCTGGTCAGGAACCTCTGACTAAACTTGCCTCTTGTGGGCCACCTTCTTCCTCCTCCCCAGAATATCAACTTTTAGTTCTTTGAGGATTCTCCATATTTCCTCTCATAAAGGTGGTATTAGTTTGCAATTCCACAAGCAGTGTAGAAGTGTTCCCTTCTCTCCACATCTATGCCAGCATCTGCCATTTTGAGAATTTGTGATGGGGGCTAATCTTACCAGAAGTGCGTGCTATCTCAAAGTGGTTTTGATTTTCATTTCCCTGATGAAAAGATGATGAGTATATTTACACATATTTTTGCCATTCATCTGTCATCTTCAGAGACATTTCCATTCAAGTCTCTTGCCCACATAGAAATGGGGTTTTTTACTCTTTTCTTATTGATTAGTTTGAGTTCTCTGTAGATACTTACAATCAGACCTTTGTCGCAGTCATAATGTGCAAAAATATTTTCCTGTTCTGAAGGCTGTTTGCTTTAGTTGTAGTGCTCTTGAGGTGCAGAAGCTTTTTAGCTTGATCAAATCTCAGTAATTTATTTTTGGTGTGGCTGCAATTTCTGGGGGGTGGGGTGGTGTCATCCTTATATTTTCTCATGCCAATATCTTCAAACATTTTCCCAGCACTTTCTTCTAGTATTTTTATAATTTCAAATCTTAGATTTAAGTCATTTATCCAGCAACAATCAATTTTTGTTAGTGGTGAGAAGTGCAGGTCCAATTTCAGTCTTCTATGGGTGGCTAACCAGTTCTCCCAGCACCATTTGTTAAATAGGGATTCTTTTCCCCAGTGCATGTTTTTGTTAGCCTTATCAGAGATCAAATGAGATAAGTGGCTGTGTTTATCTCTATCCTACAAGTCTACACCTCCCTTTCTGTGCCAGTACCATGCTACTTTGATCACTATGGATTTGTAGAATAACCTGAAATCTGATAATGTGATGCCTCTAGATTTGTCTTTATTTCTAAGAATTGTATTGGCTATTCAGGTTTTTTTCTGATTACACATATAATTAAGTGCTTTTTTTTTTGGAGACAGAGCCTTAATATGTCAACCTCAGTAGAGTGTGGCAGTGTCGCAGCTCACAGCAACCTCCAAATCTTGGGCTTAAGTGATTCTCCTGCCTCAGCCTCCCAAGTAGCTGGGACTACAGGTGCCCACCACAATGCCCAGCTAATTTTTTTACAGTCGTCATTGTTGTTTTTTAGCTGGCCCAGGCCAGGATCGAACCCGGCAGCTTCCGTGCATGTGGTCAGCTCCCTACCCACTGCACTAAAATTAACTACTATTTTTTCAAGTTCTTTAAAGTATGACATTGGTGCTGTGATGAGGATTTGCATTAAATCTGTAGATTTCTTTCTTTCTTTTTTTTTTGTAGATTTCTTTGGGTAGTATTTACATTTTAACAATATTGATTCTTCCTGACCATGAGCATGGTACATTTTTCTAATTGTTAACATTTTCTGCTATTTCTTTTCTCAGGGTTTCATAGTTCTCTTTATAGAGATGTTTCATGTCCTTCATTAGATAAATTCCCAGGTATTTCATCTTCTTTGGTTCTACTGTAAAGGAATAGAGTCTTTGATTATATTCTCGGCTCAACTATTGTTGGTATATATAAAGGCTACTGACTTGTAAGTATTAATATTGTATGCTGAAACACTGCTATACTCCTTGATCATTTTTAAAGCTTTGTAGTTGAGTCCCTGGGGTTTTTCAGGTATAGGATCACGTAATCCGTGAAAAGCAAGAGTTTGACCTCCTCTGTCCTCATTTGAATACACTTGATTGACTTCTCTTGCCTGATTGTGATGGCTAGGACTTTCAATACTATGTTGAAAAGCAGTGGTGATAAAGGTCATTCTTATCTAGTTCCAGATCTGAGTTGAAATGTTTTCAATTTTACTCCATTCAATAAGATATTGGCTGTGGGTTTGCTGTATATGGCCTCTATCAGTTTAAGAAATGTCCCATCTAAGCCTATTTTCTTAAGTGTTCTAATCATGAAAAGATGCTGTATATTAACAAAGGCATTTTCTGCATCAATTGATAGAATCAAATGGTCTTTCTTATTGATTTTATCTATGTGGTGAATTATATTCATATATTTGTGTATGTTGAACCAACCTTGTAACACTGGGATAAAACCAACTTGATCATGGAGTATAAATTTTTTGATGTGCTGTTGAATTCTATTTGCTAGGATCTTATTGAATATTTTTGCATTGATATTCATTAATGATATTGGTCTATAATTTTCTTCCTTTTTGGGGTCCTTCCTTGGCTTGGGTATCAGGATGATATTTGCTTCATAGAATGTTTTCGGGAGAACTTCTTTCCTTTCCA
>CAUYRH010013424.1:0-10130 GCA_963574655.1 Perodicticus potto | reverse complement strand
TCTTTCATGGGGGCGGGGGAGAGAGCCTCAAGCTGTCACCCTGGGCAGAGTGCTGTGGCATCACAGCTCACAGCAACCTCCAATTCCTGGGCTCAAGCGAGTCTCCTGCCTCCGCCTCCCAAGTAGCTGGGACTACAGGTGCCCGCCACAACACCCAGCCATTTTTTGATTGCAGCCGTCATTGTTGTTTGGCGGGCCCGGGCTGGATTCGAACCCGCCAGCTCAGGTGTACGTGGCTGGCACCTTAGCCTGTTGAGCCACAGGCGCCGAGCCAAAATTTTATTTCGTAATGAGCTTCCTAAATTTTTATCCAATTTATTCCTTATTCTCATCTTTACTCACTTAGCGATATATTGTACTTTATGGTGCCAGTGATTTACTCTGCATCTGGGCCGAGTTAGCTCTGCCTATCACCACGGCATCATCACCCTACAGGTAAAAACCACGATATGCTAAGTGCTTCCTTTTTTCAGAAATGAATATTCTAATTCCCATAAAATTTGTATCGATAAAGACAGCAGAAAAGGAGCAGCCACACATCGTGCGCATTCAACTCCTAATAGAGTGTTTTCCAAAGGTCAGCTTCTCACTGCTGCACCCTACTGTTCTCATTATTGCATAGCATTTACAAATTGATAAAACATCACAACACATTAACAAAAACCTTCACATTAAAAAAAATTAGCACTTTGACAGTACCGTGTTCTGGCAAGATCACATATAAACAAGCATTAAATGTACTTCTTTTCCTCACAGATCTTGACCAAGGAGGAGGGCGGCTTTCTGTTCCCAAGTGGCCAGTGAGTCACGGATCCAAGCACAAGTTGGAGTGAGTTCACCACGACGAAGCCTGAAGTAAAAACACACACAGTTTTCTGAGTTGTCTGCCCGTGAAGGATGATTCTGGGGCACACAAGTATAGCCAACATGTCTGATCAGAAAGCCAGGAGCCTGGGGAAATTTAATCATGAGTTCTGTCCATTCTGTTTTATGAAATTTGCAGGCTTTAGGTAAGACAACCAGACCATGAAATAACCCACTGCCATTTATGAGAGTTCAGCACCCGCTGGGGCGGGGGAGGGGGCTAATCCTACCACCAATTACTCTGCAGGGCCTGAGCCAGCATGGGATTGGCCTGGGGTTGGAGAATGTGTGTTTCCCAGCAGAGGCTGAAAAAGACAAAGTTCTGTTTGATACATCAGCCTGGGCTAAGGCCCTCTTCCTGGGGGGCCCTGAACTATCACCCCAGAGAGGACAGCCTTTCTTAACCACCACAGAAGAGACCTATTTCCACAGGCCGAGAAGCTTCTGTCTTTTCCACACAGCTTTGTAGTTTCAGAACAGACTGCTGGTCAGACGTGGTGGGCACAGAATAGTTGAGGGATACAGGCCCCCCTAGCCTGCAGCCTTTGGCTGTTAGCCACAGGAAGCTTTAACCTCCCCTTTTTTGATAAAATATTCAGACTAATACAAATATATGCACAATTTAAAAATAAGGATATACGAATTAGAAGACGTGGTTATCTGGTCTGATTAATACTAATGGGCAATCAGCTAATATTCGATTCTTCATCGAATGTTTATAGGCAGCTACTCCTCACCAGGCACTAGCCTAGGCCTTGGGATTCCACGCTGAACAGGACAGAGTCAGCTTCCTACAAAGCCCGTGTCATAGTTGGAGAGAGGCGATACATAAACACACCAGCACCTGTGTATTGGCTTGGAGGACATTCAGTTCTACAAAGAATACGCCTCAGGGCAATGGGGCGGACTGCAGAGGTGACTGCAGGCAGGAGGTGGGGGAAGGTGGTCTAGGGGTGATGGCTCCCAGATGAGCGGGAGCCCCAGGAAGATCCACGGGAACAGGTCCTCACGGATGGTGCACACGGCTGGGAGCAGCTGAGTACATGCGACAGCGCTGACCATCAGCTCCACGAATGCCCGCCGAACCTGCTATCAAGTGAAAACACACACAGAAGTCTGGAAAGTTTCTATTTTAAAATCCACAGAAGATGCGTAAACTATCTGAATCCAAAGAGCACTGAGTTTCTTCTTATAAACACTTTGTTTCTGAGGAATTTCCCGGGTATAACAGACAAAGAACATCTCTCACGGTGATGCCCGTTCCCTCCGACTGTAAACACCCTGTGTTCTCTCACGCTGTTGAGCTTCTGCAGAGCCCTCAGCTGCCTTCCGTCGCTGGGTCATTCTTTGTTTGACAGGTACCAATGTCAAAGGTTTGTCAACATCAAGGCTTTCAGACATAATCTACCATTCTTCCAATTTAAGAGGGCTTACAAAGCTGAAAAAATGAGAAGGTAATAATCATACCAAAAATTTAAATGGACTTCAGATTAATTTTTTAAAATAAAATATCACAAAGTTTTAAAAAATATTTTTCATCTCTAATTGTATGAAATCACTTAAAACTTGATTATTTAGAAAGCACCCATAACTGCAGTGGCTCCAATGAGCTCATAAGTACTTCGTACTGAACAGAACAGGATGGCTTCTATAAGACTTTAAAATCTAATGGTGATAATGTTTGCAAACATGAACCTGTAAAATATTCTGGATAAAAATATCCCTACCTTCAATATTTTTGGTTACTTTGTGTGAAGGATACATTTGAGAAGTAGCATAGACTAAGCATTAATGAAATGAAAGGTTGAATAAAATCTTCTATTTTTACCCAACAGCAGAGTAAAGGAAATAGATATGACACAGATAAAAAAAAAAAGACCTTCTATGGAAAGTGTATACTATGGAAGTTTCCCCCTCTTTTCCCATATGAGTTCACTTTAATTTTTCCAAGTCAGGCACTTAACCTTCCAAAGCTCTGATGCCTCAATCCCTGGCATGTGGTAAGTACTCGGTAAATACTTACAGAATGATGGAAGGGCGGGGTCAAGGACAACATTCGATACATCGTGCATGTGCTCCATGCTACATGTTGAAATTTCCAGGAGCCAATTACCCCATGATCCAGTGGGTTCCAGATACATTGAGGAGACACAGACAGCAGATGAGGTTGCAACTCTCATACAGAGAACCTGCAGAGTGAGATGTACATCTGGAGCTCCCCCTGCGGCACTGGGTCCCCCAGGCAGACCATCCTGAGCCAGCTATGTGGACAGTCGCTCACTGCCTGGCTCCACTGCTAGTCATGACAGCAGAGGCTGACAGAGTTGGGCTAGAGAGGGACAGCCTAGCACGTGGCAGCAGAGACAGCTGCCCGCCCTTGTACTACCCACTCATTGCCTGTGTCAACCCTGGGCAATGAATACAGAAAGCAAAGGTGACGCTGTGGATACGGGAGGACTGGGAATTTGATTCCTCCTGATTTCTAAAAACGATGGGAAGGAGGCTTGGAGAAAAAAGTATTTCTCTTTTTCAGCTCATAAGAAATCTGGAGGGAGCAGCACCTGTGGCTCAAAGGAGTAGGGCACCAGCCCCATATACCAGAGGTGGTCAGTTCAAACCCAGCCCCGGCCAAAAACTGCAAAGAAAAAAAAAGAATAAAAAAGAAAAGAAATCTGGACGTAAATTTATAATCACTCACACTTGCATATGAAAAATGAAACAATAGCAAGCAGACTGTCCACAGAATGGGAGAAAATATTCGCAGGTTATGCCTCCGACAAAGGTTTAATAACCAGAATCCACAGAGGACTCAAACGTATTAGCAAGAAAAGAACAAGTGATCCCATCTCAGGGTGGGCAAGGGACTTCTTTGAGGAAGACAGGTGCACAGCCTACAGACACATGAAAAAATACCCATCATCCTTAATCATCAGAGAAATGCAAATCAAAACCACTTTGAATATCATCTAACTCCAGTAAGATTAGCCCACATCATAAAATCCCAAAACCATAGATGTTGGCATGGATGTGGAGAAAAGGGAACACTTCTACACTGCTGGTGGAATTGAGGTAAATCACTTGCAAAGTACTGTCAGACAATATAAAACTCAACATGTTTTAAAGAAAGTTAATGTAATATAAACTCTCAACCACATTAACAGCTATAATGTCCAGAATGAAATAGAAAGTTTCAAGACATAAAAAGGCAGGGAAATGGGACCTATAACCAGGTGGAGGAAAAAAATCAATAGAAATATGTCCCAGGACAATATCTGCATTATAATTAGCTGACAAGGACTTTGAAAAGTTTATATAAGTAAGTTTAAGGGCATAAAGAAAAAGAAAGACTGAATCAGTGAACACACAAGGCATTTCAACAAAGAGATCAAAAAAATGTTTTTTAGAAATGAAATGGAGAAATGGGCACAGTGTTTTATACCTACTATAATCCTAGCACCCTGAGAGGCTGAGGCAGAAGGATTACCTGAGGTCAGCAGTTAGAGACCAGCCTGAGCAAGAGTGACACCTCATTTCTAATAAAAAATATAAAAAATTACCTACTTGTGATGACAGACACCTGTAGTCCCAGCTACTCAGGAGACTGAGGCAGAGGATCACTTGAGCCCAAGAATTAGAGATTGCAGTGAGCTAGATTGCATCACTGTACTCCAACTAGTGCAACAAAGTGATTCTCTGTCTCAAAAACTAAATGGAAATTCAAGGACTGAAAAGTACAACATTTGAAATTTCAAATTCAGTGGATGATCTTAACAATAGACTAGACACTGGAAAAGAAAAGATCAGTAAACTTGAAAACAGAAGCATAGACCTTGTGCAAATGAAATAAAAGTAAGAAAAGTAAAACTAAAAAGCATGCATATCTCCAGTCACTTGAAAGGCAAAACATCTAGTTGTCTGATATATGAGTAATTGGAGTCCTAGAAGGAGAAGACAGAGATTAGGCAGAAAAAGTATTTTAAAAAATGACTGAAAATTTTTAAAATTGGATTAAAAACTTAATCCAGAGGTCCAAGAACCCAAGCAGAATATACACAAGGAAAATCACATATTAAAATTAAGATGAAGAGAAAGTCTTAAAAGAAGTAAAAGGAGCAAAATATTCATTACATATAGGAAATAATGAGAAGAATGATATTTACATTTCTTATTAAACAATGGACAGCCAGATGACAATGTAACATCATTAAAGTGCTAAAAGAATAATAGAACAGTCAACCTACAACTGTATACCTAGCATAAATACCTTTTTAAAACGAAGATGAAGTATAGATTTTTCAGATAAACAAAAGCTGAGGGAATTCATTGCCCACAGACCTGAACTAAAGGAAATCCTTTGCCCTGGAAGGCAACAGTGAAATAACCATACAGAAACTTGGATTTACACAAAGGAGCAAAGACTGCCAGAAATGATAAATATGTGGTTAAATAGTAAAGTTTTTTTCTCATATATAATGCTTTACACACCACAAATAATAACAATGTACTGTGAGGTATACAACTTAAAAAAAAAAAAAAAGGTGACAAGAATAACACAAAGACCTGGAAGAAGATAAATGAAAACAATTTGTTGTAAGATTCTTCTATTACAGATGAAGAGTTGTAATATTAAAGCAAGGTATACTCTGAGGAGTTACACATACGCAAACATCAGTCATAAGAAAGGCAAAGTCTCTATATTAATATAAAAGTACACTTCAGGAAAAGAGGGATCTTTTAATTCATAAACAGGCATAACAAATGTAAATCATTCTGCATCCACTAACTGAAATTCAAGATCCATGAAACAAAAACTGAATTAACCTGATGAATCAATCCATAATTATAGTTAGAGCTTTTATGACTCTTAAAGACTTAATTATTATTAGAACAATTAAATTAAAGCATAAATTCCTTGAAAGATACAATTACCCATAGTGACACTAAAAGAAATTGAAGTCTGAATACCTCTGTGTCTATTTTAAAAATTGAATTTAAAATTAATAAGAAATTTCTGGCAAAGGAAACTCTTGACTCAGATTGTTTTGCCAGTGACTTCTCTCTATAGAAAAGAAATACAGTAGAATCTCTTATAAGTTGACCACCAAAGGAAGTGTAACAAAATGGTCAACGTACAGAGGTGGTCAACATTGGAATTTCCATTCAGTACATGTGGTGAATGTCTAGTCTATGAAAATTAGGTCCAATTAAGGAGGTGTTCAATGTAGAGAGGTCTACTGTATGGAGGAGGTCAATGTATAGAGGGTCTACTATAATGCCAATATTACATAAACTGCTACAGAAAATAGAAGAGGGAACATTTCCTAACTCATTTTTTCAGACCAGCATTATCTTGAGAACAGCTTTAGACTAAAATGTTTTAAGAAAAGAAAAACAAGATTCAAGAGACTGGCACTGACTGAGCTCAGGGAGTGTGTGATGGCTGTGTGATGTGTTCACTTCTAAGGCTATCATCCTCAGTCAAATAAACATTAGTCCAGGTGCTGCTGCCACGAAATTTTGAAGCTATATTAAGATTTTTGTCAACTGTCTGTAAGTCCCTAATCCACTATCCTGATCTGATTGATTGAAAGTCTTTAAAAACAGGCTGAGGCTTTTGAGAGAGAACTAGAGAGAGAAGAAATTCTGCCTGAGGGCAGCAGCTCCTGCTTCTGCCTGGGCTTCTCTTGATGACTACCCACCCTACAAATTTTAGACTTGTTTAGCCAGTCCCCACAATTATGAAAGCTAATTTCTAGAAATCTCTTTCTCCAATCACTGATTCATTTTTTGCTTCTCTAGCTGAACTCTGACTGATACCGGAAGGAGGGCATTTAGAAGAAGTTTTAAAAGTGCACAAAACCAAATTATGCTGGGCCTTACAGCTGTATTAACAAGAAGGGATTTTGAAGTGTAATTGAATACAGCCATAACATCCAAAGTTTCATCTAAGAGTTTGCTTAAGAAATAATAATTTCTACCTGCTGAACTAGAGAAACAAAATGACATCACAGTGTTGGTGGGCTTAAAGAGAAACTAGAACCATTTTGGTTTTGAGAAATACGTCCCAGAGAAATATTTGAAGTAAGAAAAACATATAAATATCTATATTAAATTTCTGCTGCATGACAAATTCCCACACATCTAATAGCTTCAAGTATAATACTCATTTATTAGCTCACAGTTCTTTTTTCTTTCCTTCTTTTAACCCACCGTTCTGTAGTCAGAAGTCTGGCATGGTGTGACTGGGCTCTCTGCTCAGGTATTATCAAGCTAAAATTAAGATATCAGTGAACTGAATTATTGTTAGATGGCTGAGGGGGAAATCTGCTTCCAGGCTCACGTGGTGGTGGCAGATCTCATTTTCTGGTAGTGCAGCACTGTTTCCTTGCTGGCTGCCAGCTAGGGCCACTCTCAGCTCCTGGAGGGGGTCCACATTCCTTGCTACCTGGTGTTCTCCATCTTCAACAATCTCCCTCATATTGAATACCTGGCACGCTTCGGATCTTTCTGATTTCTTGGACCCAGATTCAGAGGGCTCATGTGATTAGATCAGAACTCATTCTTCTTCTTCTTCTTCTTCTGTGGTTTTTGGCCAAGGCTGGGCCTGAACCCACCACCTCTGACATATGGAGCCAGTGCCCCACTCCTTTGAGCCACAGGTGCCACCCAAAACCCATTCTTCTTAAACGTAATTGTGCCATGGAACATAACCTAATCACAGGCGTGAAATCCATTCTGTTCACAGTCCTGGGAATTATAAAGGGTGCAAATACCAGGGACTGGGGAGAGTCTTAGGAGATACCTTAAAATTCTATCCACCTCAATATCGATATCACTATCTGTAGTTCTATCTACATCCATATCTGATTTAGATGTGTATATAGATAGCTAGGCACACAGAGTGTTTATTTTTGCATTATATGTAGGTTCAAATATGTGTCTACTGGAAAAAACAAATGCCAACTCTAGGCCAGGCAGCCTTTAGTGTTAGATGTCGGATATTGTTATTACTTAGAAATATAATTCTCTATCTTTCTGTGATACTTCATCTACAGGTCCCTTGTAATGGCAACATAAGTGGGAACAGCATGGAATATGTAGGTGCAGTGATAATAGAAGTTGAAAAATCATAAAAATATTAAAATTACTCTCAGGATCATAATGAGAATTTTTTTTATTGCTTCTGTTACTGTCATAGTTGTTATATGGTGAGGAGAGGGCAGAAAATGAGCCAGTGTGTTAAGATAAACAAATGGGTTTCTATTGCCTTTACTCTTTTGAGGTTTCTGCCCACATCAGGGAAAATTTTCAAAATATTTGGAAAGAAGTGGGATGAATTTGGCAACATATGGTACCAGTTGAATCCAGAATCCCTGATCATTTTAAGGCTGTGCAAAGCTGGCTTGCAGGGGTGGGGAAGCTGGGGGAGATAAATTTAATAAGAAGGTGGAGAGAGGGCTCCAGCTGCCTCTGAGTGACTCACCTCTGAAGGCTCCCTCTGTCTTGGCTCTCAGTCCCTCCTGAACATACCCCTCATCTCTGAGTCACTGATTATGTGACAGCTGGAGCAAATAGAAAATCCTTCTTTCCTCTGCAGCCTGCTGCCCAACCCCGCTTCCGCCAGGCCTGGGATCCTGCTTGCTGAATGATCTCTTCAGGCTTTGCACAACTCACCTTCACACCTTGGGTGGCACACTTCATCTTGCTGGCTTTACCAGGCAGCCTTCTCCTGTCTGCGGGAGGCCTGGGGGGGGAAGGGCGAGTGGGGAGCCAGGCTGGGGCTGGCCTTCACACTTCAGAGGGTTGGCTAAATGAGTTTTTCTTCCCAATGGTAAAAGCGCTGGGACAAAGGGACCATGTTTGTTTGAAATTCATAATTCACACGTCCATTTTAGTAGATTTGTGCTACATATTTTCTCAGAAACCACTAAACTTTGTAGGAATTTGAAATTGCTTTCAAATGGCACAAGCTAGGTCAGAAAACAAGGACCCGTGGAATACGCTCCCTACAGCAACCACTCAGTTCCTGCCCAACCATTTCCTGAGGCACCCTTTAATGTTTTTTCCTATTTCTTAAAAATGTTGTCAAGCTTTAAAAAAAATCCTTTTTTTCTCTTCTTACACGTCAGTGAGGGCTCTGAAGAACAAAATAAATTTTCCTGTCTTTCGAAATTTAAAATCTTGGGACAAATGTGAGTGCGGTGAGATCAGGATTTAGATAAAAAGCAAAGATTTTGTTCTGTTTTGCTTGGGCATTTTTCCCACTCCAGGGTCCTCCCACTGAATTTCAGTCAACACCATGGACTGAATGCTCCTCCTGTTCACAAAGGTCGTGGTAAATTTAGGTGCAGCAGAATTGCAGTGTTTTATTCAAAAAGTTCCTGAAACTTTCACTAATCTTCACAGCAAGTCTTTGAGGCATGGGTAACTACTCTGAATCTAAGATGCCACAAATGAATGACTTATCTGCATTTTTCAGATGGGAAGTAGGCAAGGAAAAGGACCAAAACATAATTACTAAAAATAATTCTATGAAAACGAAAGACCTATGACAAAGGAAGACAAACATTTCCTAGGGAAGAAGAAAGGAAAAAATGCAAAGAAAGTTCAAAGTGCATAATTGTGATGGTTTCTTTTCATTTGTCCAAAAGAAAAAGCAGCATATGTCATTATGAAATCATAACCAATTCAGAAAAAGTTGGGAAGTTTCTTTAAATAGTAAGCACACACTTACCATATAACCCAAATAATACTGCATATTTACCCCCCTCAAATAAAACATATGTCTACACGGGGACTTGTATTGAATGTTCACAGCAGCTTTATTGGTTAGAGCCACAAACTAGAAACCGTCTAAATGTCATGTCCATCAACAGATGAATCCATAAGCAAATTGTAGTATGTACCTACAATGGAATGCTACTTAGTAATAAAAAGGATGAACTATTGATATAAATTGCCACACAGATAATTAAAAAGTAATCAGTGCTGAATGAAAGAAGCTAGACAGAGTATGTATGATACTGGGGATATATTATCCACGGCAAAAAGATCAGTTTTTATTCTTTTTTTTTTTTTTTTTAGTTTTTTAATTTATTTTTTATTTTTTATTTTTTGTTTAATTCTTTTTTTTTTTTTAATTGAATCATAGCTGTGTACAATAATTCAATCATGGGGTACAGTGTACGGGCTTCAGATACAATCAGAGATATTTTCATCAACCTGATTGCGATAACATTCAAGAGACTTTCTCATTACTTTGTGAG
>CAUYRH010013423.1:0-25538 GCA_963574655.1 Perodicticus potto | reverse complement strand
TATAAAAATACTAGAAGAAAGTGTGGGGAACACTCTTGAAAACATCGGCCTGGGTGAATACTTCATGAGGAGGACCCCCAAAGCAATGGAAGCAGTATCAAAAATACACTACTGGGATCTGATGAAGCTAAAAAGCTTCTGTACTGCAAAGTGGGTTTAATTGCAGTTTCTAACTCAGGGGGTTGTTGTGCGCATGTTCTGGGTCATTACACCTAATACAGCACTAGGCACACAGCTCCGTGAATGTTAGCCATGATGATGTCAACGACGATGATGATGTCAGAGGCCTAACTGGGGAGTTGTTCTCCTAGCTTCTCTGATCAATAGTTTTTTATATCCTTTCTTTATGAGAAGTCAGAAACAACAATCTGAAAAATTCACCCGTGGATAAATATTTCCTGAGTAGAAATAAATCACCTGCTGAGATGAGAGGGATGAAAAGAGTGTTGATATTCAAATGGGTGCAATAAGCAGGGGTAGAAAAGCAACATGGTAAAGAATTAAGGAAATGAGAAAAGCAAACAGCAAAAAAAAAAAAAAAAAAGAAAAAAAAAAAAGCCAAATGAAGATGAGAAGAAAATAACCACTAATTACATAGTAATGATTCACTTTATGATTCTGGCTAACTTCTGAGTCTCACTGCATTTCTTTGAGTGGTCAGGAACTGTGCTACCTGCCTGCTTATTTTAGCCCTTTAATCCTTACTCAGCTCCATGGAGTGTAGGTACTGTTCTCATCCCCATTTACAGATGAGCAAACTGGGGCTTGGGAGGTTAAGTGATTCTCCAAGGTCATACAGTGGGACCAGATTGACATGCAGGTAGCCCTCTCTGTTGTGGAAGAAGCTTCTTATATTCATTCTTGACCTACTAGCGGATTTGTTCTGGCTCACAATAGATTTTTTTCCTTTTCTTTTTTTAAATGCATGATTAAGGAGAAAGTACATGAAAATGTATGTCCTATAAATAAAATATTTGGGAGCTTAGGGCTTATGCAGTGCCTTTTTCTTTTTCATGGTAGGGTTGAATAAAACATTAATGGCAACAGACCACATAGTCGATAGAGACATCCATCAACAAGTGCTGAGAAGCAGGCATGACTAATCTGCAGACTGTATGTTATAAGAAAATATCTTCTATTACTAAGTGTCATCAGTGCTATGAGTGTACTGGAGTTTTCAAAAATTGCCAGAATGTGGGGTTTTGAATCTGGGGGCCTGGTTACCTAATAGAATCAACACATGGCACAAACTGTACAGGGAATGTGTGCTGAATCCAGGAACTAAAAATCATATGCTCCCTGGGTGAAGTTAGCTGGGTGTGCGACTCCGAACTGACGCTAGCAGGGGAGGTTGGAGCCAAATGGAACTAATTAATGGATGCTTGGATGTGGACTTGAGGTTTGTTTACCAAGTCCATTCACTGGTGAGGAGTCAAGTTTCCATATCCTTCTTGTTTGTAATTTAATTTGCTAATTGTTTTTTTTTTTTCAATGGTTGTGGGAACTTTGACCTAAACTGCAGAAATCCGAATTTTATGAGCATGTTGAATGCAGCTAAGGAAATATAAAGTTGTTCTACATTTACATGCTAAATATGCACCTGTTTTGAATTTGTAGCTTTGATAGATGTTACTTTATGGAATGAGTGCAGAGAGCCTGTGTTGGACTTGAGGCGGATCATGGAAGGCAGCAGGCATGGGGATGGTGAAGTCTCTTTTAGAGAATTCCCAGACTTCCTCTCACTCTGGAAGTCCACTTAGAGTCAGTAGCAGATTTTATGGGAGAAATTGCACCCAACTTTTGCCAACCTATCTTTGTGGTTGCAAACACAGCAAAGTTCATTTGAACTTTACAAATGTCTTTTCTTCAACTCTCTGAATTATAGTGTGGAGTCAATATTTGATTAAATGTGGTGAATGGAAGCAATGATAAGAAAGAGTCTCATTTGTTTTAGAGTAAAGGATAATGTGATTAGCATGGTGTGTGTATGAGAATTCCTCATTTACCCCTCTTTATTTTGTACACCACGGTAGGGGTCGGCTAGTTTCCCCACCACTCGTATTTGAAAATATTTTCACTTGATCTCTGGTCTGAACTACTCTTTCAGGGCTGGATCTTTATTTTATTTATTTATTTATTTTTATCAAATCATAACTGTGTACATTGATGCTGGTTTTATATACAATTGGAAATACTTTCATGAAAGTGGTTAACATAGCCACATTATTTTAATGTGTTTAAGTATCTTCCTGCTTCTTGGAAATATGATAATATTGTTCATGGCGTGGGATAGTTTTTATTTATAAGGTAATTGATTCATAAGCAAGAACAGGCTTGCTTAAAATAAAAAGAAAATTACGTTTGACAAGCCATGTATGACCTCATCACCTTAATTAATGAAACAGTCACTTAAGAACTTGTTTACCAGGTATTTACTTGAGTTTCTTGGTATATAACACAGTCAAAAACAGTGAACACAGATTGGTTCAGACTGTGGGTTGTGAATAGGCAGTGGACCTGCTATTTGATTTGGAAGTTTTGAGTAGTGTCTACAAGCATGTTATTTACTTCTGTTATCACATATCACCCCCTAAATTAGTTGCTAATAATAACAGCATTTATTCTATTCATAAATCTCTAATTTGAACAGGGCTGTGTGGGCCAGCAGGAACAGCTCAACTGGCACTAAAGGATCCACTTTGAGATGGATTGTTCACTGGCAAGTTGATGTTGATTGTTAGCTAGGAGCTGGACTGGACTGGGTTGTTTCCTCTCCACGTGCACCTTTCCTTAGGGCTGTTTGAGCTTCCTTACAACATGGCAGCTAGATTTTAAGACCTAATGTTCCAAGAAACAGAGGTGGAAGCTGCCAGTCCCTTAAGGGTTGAACTGGAAGAGACATAAACATCTCCTCTTGAAATGGAAGTATCAAACAAGTTGTAGTCATCATTAATCTACCAGAGGCCAAACTGGACTAATTACCTTTGTTTACTTTCATATCCTTTGGTATTTCTCCTGGTATTTCTTTTCCTGTACTGCCTTTTTTCTGTTTGTTTATTTGTTTGTTTGTTTGTTTCTCTCTCTCTCTCTTTCTTTCATTTTTCAGTGGGAGCAAAAATTAGTTCTTGAGTGTGATGGGAGAAAATATCTTAGATATTACAATGGGAATATCTATCATGGAACATAAACAGATAACACAATATACTTGGGTGTGGGCAAAGGAAATTAGGATGAAAAAAAGTCTAGAAAGCCTCCTTGGAGGGAGTGATAATGTAAAAAGTTTGAAAAACAGTGCTTTGCTTCCAGGCCCTCTGTAAGTAGGGGACCCTCTCTTCCATAAAGCCTATCCCAACCCAATCCCAGCAGTCAAACCCAATCATTCCATTTTTATACACTCATGCCCATTTCATTTGTATGTCTACAATGTATTTAAGCTGGTCATATTATGTCTTTCTTTGTACCTTACCTGACCATGAGCCCCTTATGTGCATATAACATGTCCTGGTGAAATGCTTATAATCACTATGTAGTGAATTGAATTAAAATGGATTAAGAGAAAATTAAGTTTTCTCTTAGTAGCGGTCTTCCAGATACAGACCCTGAGATAAGGAATTAAGTGCAAGTAGGCTTTTGTGCAGTACAGAAAACCCTGGTAGGGACTAGGGAAGTGGGGCAGAGATGGGGCACTCAGGTTTTAGCTAACATCATACCATAAAGTAAGTGGAGTTGAATACCATGCAGAAATTCTCAGAATTGTAAACAAAACAAAACACCCTCTACAACTCAGAAGGAAACTACTTGCAGGGCCAGGGAGTTGGGGTATTTATACTTTAACTCCATCACTCATTCATTGAGGACTCCTGGGATTGTGATGCCACCCTGCTTTCCTTCTGTGGCTTTGCAAGAAGCCTCAGAGTTCATAGAAATGGGATAAGGGAAGGTCACCAATAGCACGTGGGGAGCAAGGCTTCCTTATGACTAAAATAGTCAAAAAAAGGTGAGGAGCAGTCTTAGTTTGAAGTAGTGAACTCTTACCTTCTCAATGTCCATATCTCTGGCTGAAGTTCAGCTCCATGAAGACAGAAAACTTATTTTTAATTCAACTGTGGATTCAGCACAATGCCTGCCTGAGTCATCAAGTAAGAGGATTAGTGAACAAATGGCTGAATAAACCAGCAGGGGATTTAAGAGGTGTGTTCTTTACTGTATTTCAAGTCAAGGGAGGTCAGAGCAGGTAGGAAGTGAGTCAGTAATGAGACTTGACAAGTGTCAGGTGCTGTTTGCCTTCATGAACTCTGAGAAAACAGACTGACCACACTATAGAGTTGTTCCTGGTAGTTCCCTGACTTGTGTGTTGAATCTTTGGCATTTCAGTGACTTTTCAACCTTGAGTCAAGTTCAGGTCCACTGAATTCAGACATTCCTCAGGTAGGGTATGCCCAACTATGTTGGGTGGAGGTGAAGTAAAAACAAATACTGATGTGCAGTGGCTAGTGAAATGCCTATGTTCAGATGGGCATGGGGAATCTATGTGGTGGGCAACTTTACTTTCTATTATGGGCTGTCCTCTCCCCCCACCACCCATAATATGTTGAAGTCCTAACTCCCCACTCCGTGTCTCAGAATGTTATCTTATTTGGAGATAGGGTCAGTATAGAGGTAATTAAGTAAGTGAGATCATTAGGGAGCATCCTAAACCAAAATGACTGATCTCCTTTCAAAGAAGAGAATTTGGGTGCAGAGATAGATGTGCACAGAGGAAAGATGGTGTGGAGGCATGCAGGTTGAAGAACCACGAGACTGGAGTGATGCAGCCACAAGCCACAGAATGCTGAGGGTCACCAGCAACAATGGGAGCTGAAAGAGGCAGGAAATACTTCCCTAGAGCCATCAAAACATGATTTCAGACTTAGATCTATCCTCTGGAAACTTCAGACAGAATGGACACAATGTAGAGGTGTATGGCACCTATTGGGTACAGGACATAACTGCAAGAGGGACTCTACCTAACAAATTCAAATATTGTGATTTGGTTGCTTGTACTCTGACATTAACCTGAAATTAAAAAAAAAAGAAACTTCGGACAATAAATCTGTTATTTCAAACTACCCAGTTTTTGGTACTTGGTTACAGCAACTCTAGGAAAGTAGTACACACTCTTTTCTCTTTTGCAGTCTCTCTCTTTTTGACAAGGCTTTCTTCCAAATAGTTGTCCTTCCCTATCCTTTCCTTTCTTCTTCCTACTTCTTTTTTTCTCACTGATGCTTCATTGATTAATATTGCATACTTGCCTTTGTGTTTCCTTTGGTTAGAAAGGACATTCTACTCTTAAACTATTAGCAGGAGAGCAGAGAGGCAGAGGGGTCCTTCTGCAGGTGGAAGTGCCATTGGCTGTTACTTAGAAGGGAGCTGTTTTGAGGTCTTTGCCAGGATCTAGTGGGAACAAACTCTTTCTGCTGTTGTGGTTTGGTGGCCGACCTAGGAGAGGGCCTGCACCTCCTTCCTGAGGTGCCCCCTGGTCCTGAGGGCACAGAGCTTTTTCTAAGGAAATTCACAAGATTCCAGTAGGCCGTTAGTCATGGTTCACGTGGTGGAGAGTTGTCAGCATCTTACTAATGAGTTTGGGTATTTTGTTGTGAATTTAGACCAGAGCTTCCTGCTAAGATGCTCTCCAGGACAGAGCAGTCTAGCTGATTGTGACTGGTAGTGGTATATAGGCCAGAACAGAAAGGAAAGAGGCACAGTGGGAGCAGTCTATTTAGTCTGAAGGTATTATTTTCAAATTCCAGTAATGTTAGCTTTCTTCACCCAGATTTTCATTTGTTTATTATTAAATGTTCTTTTAGTGACTACTATATGTCAGGCATTTTCTTAGGGCCAGGGAATACAAAGAAACAACAGTGCATTTAGGTGTTACAGGTGCCATGAAAATACTAATTATCGTACAAGGCACAATTCAGGTGTAATGCAGGGGGAAGGGTTAGTTTCAGGGAAGGAAGTTGGAAGATTCAGGAAGACCTTTGTAGATGTGAGGATAATGTCAACAAAAGAGTAGAGCTGCTGTCTCCCCTGACATGGCCAATTTTTATTTATTTATTTATTTATTTATTTATTTATTTATTTATTTATTTATTTATTTATTTATTTTTATATGATTAGGGAGGCATAAGAGAACAGCAAGTCATTCCAATTGCAGCTTAGAGGCTGGGAGAAAAATTTGGTAACTGGCTGTCCAGATACCCCCTGTATAGTTATGGATTTGGGAAATAAAAGACCAGGATTAGAGAGAAGTACAGATAAAGTTGCTCCAGTGTCCAAAAGAAATTTTCTCTCCTGGCGCTCCACTATAAGGCAAACCTGGGGCACTTGAGGGGTGATGACACAAGCTGGAGCCATGAGAATTTGCCCCAGGCACTCTCAGTTCAGTTTGGCCTCCGATGGGGTCCCTGTTCCAGGAGGCCTTCGCCTCTGGGGACAGGCCACTATAGAGGATTTTTAATTTAATTAGGCTCCATTTGTTTGTTTCTGTTATTGCTGTATTTGACTTTGGGGACTTAGTCATTAATTCTTTGTCTAGCCTAATGTCTAGAAGAGTTTCCTACATTTTCTTTCAGAATTTTTATAATTTCATGCTTTACACTTAAGTCTTTTATCCATATTGAATTAATTTTGGTATACAGTGAGACACAGGGGTCCTGTTTCATTCTTCTGCCTGTGGGTATCTAGTTTCTCAGCATCATTTCTTGAATAGTATTGTGTTTTCCTCATTATATATTAAAAATCAGTTGGTCGTACCTGGAGTTAGGCAGTGCGATGCCTCTGGCTTTGTTCATTTTTGTTTTTGTTTTTTCTTTAATGTTGCAATGTCAATTCAGGCTCATTTTTGGTTTCAAAGAAAGTATAGAATTATTTTTCTAAACTTGTGAAATATAATAATATTTTAGGAGGTTTGTGTTGAATCTCTAAATCACTTTGGGTAGTACAGACATCCTAACAATGTTGATTCTACCAATCCATGAGCATGGATGTTTTCCCATTTATTTGTGTCATCTATGATTTTTTTTTTAAATCAGTGTCCTATAGTTCTTCTTTTAGAGATTTTTTACCTGCTTCATTAAACATATTCCTAGCTATTTTATTTTCTTTGCAGCTACTGTAAATCATATTGAATCCTTGATTTGATTCTCAGCATGACTGTTATTAGGCTATAGAAATGCTACTGATTTGTGTACATTGATTTAGTAACCTGAGGCTTTGCTGAATTTATCTATCAATTCTAAGAGGCTTTGGTGTTGCTCTTAGGGTTTTCTAAATACAAGATCATAATGTCAGTGAACAGGAATAATTTGACCTCTTCTTTCCTAATTTAGACACACTTTATTTCTTTCTCTTGCCTGATTTCCCTGGCTAGTACTTGAGTTGTATGTTGAGTAGAAGTTGTGACAGTGAACACCTTTGTCTTGTTTTTAAAGGGAATGCTTTTAACTTTTCCCCATTCAGTATGTTGTTGACTGTGGATTTGTCACATATAACTTTTATAATTTCAAGTTATGCCCCATTTATGCCTAGTTGAGAGTTTGGTTTTTCCTTTTTTTTTTGAGACAGAGTCTCACTATGTCACCCTCATTAGAGTGCAATGGCATCACAGCCCACAGCAACCTCAAACTCTTTTGGCTTAAGCGATTCTCTTGCCTCAACCTCCCAAGTAGCTGGGACTATAGGCACCCAGCACAACACCTGGCTATTTTTTGGTTGCAGTTGTCATTGTTGTTTAGCAGGCCCTGGCCGGGCTTGAACCCACCAGCCTCCGTGTATGTGGCTGGTGCCCTGCTCATTGAGCTACGGTCGGCTGAGCCCTATTTGAGAGTTTTTATCAAGAAAAGGCACTGGATTTTATACAATGCTTTTTCTGCATCTATTAAGATGACCGGGTCGTCTTTGCCTTTGCATCTGTTTATGTGGTGAATCAAGTTTACTGATTTGGCATATGTTAAACCAGCCTTACATCTTTAGAATGAAATCTGCTTGATAAATTATCTTTTGGATGTGCTGTTGAATTCAATCTACTAGTAATTTTTTTTCTTGAGGATTTTTGCCTTTATGTTCATAAGGGGTATTAATCTATAGTTTTTGGGTTTTGCTGTGTCCTTTCTAGGCTTTGGTGTCAAGTTGATACTGGCTTCATAGAATGAGTTCATGAGGATTTCTTCTTTATCAATGTAAGAAAATAATTTCTGAAGAATAGATACCAGTTGCTCTTTGTAGGTCTGGTAAAATTCTTCTGTGAACCCATCTGGTTCAGGGCTTTTTATTGTTTGTGGATTTTTCATGAATGTTTCAATCTCACTGTTCCTTATTGATCTGCTTAGGACTTCAATTTCTTCCTGATTCAGGCTTAGGAGGTTGTTGGTTTTTAGGAATTTAGCCATTTCCTCTACATTTTCTGGCGGCATAGAGATGTTCATAGTATTCACAGTTGGTATTTTGTATTTCCATGGTATCATTTAGAATGTTTACTTTTTCATTTCTAATCAAGTTGTTTTGGGTCCATTCTCTATTATTTCTCACTATTCTAGCTAGAGGTCTATTGTTTTGTTCGCCTTCTTAAAGAACCAAATTTTTGTTCCATTAACCCTTTGTATTATTTTTTTGATTTCCATTTTGTTAGTTGTGCTATGAGCTTTGTTGTTTTCTTTCTTCCCGTAACTATGGGTCAGGTTTGTTTTTCCTTTTCTAGTTCCTTGAGGTGTGACATAGAATGTGATATTTCTGTCTTCTTGATGTAAACATCTAAAGCTATGAATTTCACCTTTCACACTGCTTTTTCAGTATCCCATAGATTATGGATGCTTGTTTCCTCATTGTCATTTAATTTAAAAATCTTTAATTTCCTTCTTAATTTTGTTGTTGACCCAAGGATCATTCAGCACTTGGTTGTGTAATTTCCAGGAATTTTGTGCAGTTCCTCTTAGAGTTGTTTTTTGGTTTTCTTATGCTGTGATATTAGAAGATTCATGGAATGATTCCAGGGTTTCTGAATTTGCTGAAACTGGTTTTGGGGGCTAACGTATGATCTATGTCAGAAAATGGTCCATGTACTGATGAGATGAATTTATATTCTGTAGTTATGGGGTAGAATGTAATAGTAGGTATCTGTTAGCTCCATTTGTTCTAGAGTACTGGTTAAGTCCAGTGTTTCTTTGTTGATCTGCTGCCCACATAATATGTCTAATTCTATAAATGGAGTGTTGAAGTCTGTAGCAGTTATGGTGTTGCTATTTATTTCTATGTTTATATGTGGCAGTATTTTATTTGTAAATCTTTTATACAGGGTGTGCTGTATATTTAATGCATATATATTTAGACTTGTTATATCTTCTTTCTGAATTGCTCCCTTTATCATTATATAACGACCAATTTTGTCTTTTTTTTTTTTTTACCAATGCCAATTTAAAGTCTATTTCATCAGATGTAAGAATAGCTATTTCTGCTCACTTTTGGTTTCTACTCACATAGGACTTTTTCCTATACCTGTATTTTGAGTTTATGAGTATCATTATAAATTAGATAGGTTTGATGGAGATAGCACATAATTGGTGTGTATTTTTTATCCATTAAGCCAGTCAATATCTTTTAAAAGGAGAAATAAATTCAATGTTAGTATTGATAAGAGATACTATTCTGATTATCATATTGAATGATACCATACCTAGTTGCTTTGTTTTCTCTCTTATGTTACTGTTTTTACATTGGATGGTATGTGTTGTTCTTTTCCATGTACAGAGCACTTTTAAGCATTTGCTGTAGGACAGGTCTAATGGTAACAAATTCCCTTATTGTGTGTTCATCTGGGAAAGACTTTCCACTTCAATTTTTTGAACTTAGTTTTTCAGGATAGAAAATTCTTGACTGGCAGTAATTCTGTTTAAGAAGTCTAAAAAGGAGACTTCAATCCCTTCTGACTTTAAAAGTTTCTGCAGAGAAGTCTGCTATTAGTCTGATAAGTTTTCCTTTGTAAGTAACTTTTTTGCTTTCATCTTATAGCTTGTAGCACTTTCTCCTTCTCTCTGACTTTTTTCAAGACTTGACTTTGGCAAGCTGATGACTACAAGTCTTGATGATCTCCTATTTGTTATGAATCTTCTATGTGATCAATGACCATTTTGTATATGAATATATAAAACTCTAGTGATAAAATGGAAGTTTTCCTCTTTTATTCTCTCAACCAGGTTTTCTACATATATTGCTATTATTTTCCTTCTTCCTCATATAATTCTTACATTAGTTCACATTGCATAAACCTATATTTTTCTCAGTGATTATTCATTCTTCCTTTTCTTTTCTATGTACTTTTTACCAACTGGGTCACTTTGAAATCCTTGTCTTCAAGCTCCAAATTTCTTAATTCTACTGAGTCTAGTCCGCTCTTAAAGCTTTTTGATATATTTTGGAATTTCCTAAATGACTCTCATTGCTTTATGTTTTATTATCTTTTCTTTTCTTTTTTTTTTTTTGACAGAGTCTCACTATGTCACCCTGGGTAGAGTGCCGTGGCGTCACAGTCACAGCTCTCAGCAACCACAAACTCTTGGACTCAGGCAATTCTCTTGCTTCAGCCTCCCAAGTAGCTGGGGCTACTGTTTCATTATCTTTTCTAATGTTATCTAACTCTTAGTAAATTTTTCTTCATATCCTGAATTTTTTTTTGTTTCTTTGAGATGGTTTTCTCATCAATTACATTCATCTCACTTGCTATCCATAATCTGATTTCCATATCTGTCATTTCAGCAATTTTCTTTTGGTGGGAATTCATTGCTGAGAGCTATTGTAATCCTTTGGGGATTTCAAGATAGCCTGTTTTCACATTATGGGAGTTTTTATTCTGGGGCCACTTCTCTCTTAGTTCAAAACAGATAGAAGTTATGTTGCCTTGGTTGTCCTCTGCTGTGACCTCTGTTATTCAGTGAAGATTGGGATGTGTCCTTTGATGGTGTGCTGTGTTCTACTCGAAAAGCTTGATTAGGCTGGAGAGGGGGGAATGCACTGTGAGGCTTTAATGCTGCTGCTCTGCTGCATCTCCTCTATTCCCTTGTTGTCACCAGGTAGTTGTGACAGGGCTGGCTCCTCATGCTGAGTGTGCACAGGAGGTAGAGCTAGCTGGCTTGCAGGACAGGTGATGGAGAAGGTGTTTTGGGGCACGGAACACATGAATACAGGCCAGAGCAACTGAGGTGAAAGGCATGTGGGCTGTGAGAGGCTGTGTACAGTGCAGTGCAAGGTATTGCGGATACTCAGGTCATAGTGGCCTCATGGGCACACATGTGTAGGGTGGAATGGCCCCCAGTAGGCTGCAAGTCAGTAGATCATAGTTTATGTGTGGGATGGAGTGGGGCCCCTAGATGGTGTAGACCCACAGGGTAGGATGTCTATTCAGGATAGAGGTAGTTCATGGGGTAGGGCACACATGCATGCAGGCCAGGAGAGCTGATGAGCAGGGTATAGCACATAGGTTCCTATACAGGATGATGCAGGTCTGTGGCATCCAGACTACCCAGACCCAAAGGCCATGACTGACTTTTGTCTTGTTCAAAGCCTTTCAGGCACTGGGGGACATCCAGCTGTCATGGCAATTGGAAGTGTGTACTTGAGGCATGTGCTTGGCCTGAGTCCTAAGGGAATTGCAGTTGAACAGGATCATTTAGGCCACAATGGCAAGTGCTGGGCCCTTGCTCTCCTACCCTGCCCAGGGCCCCTGATGGTGGTAGCAGGGGTGGTGCATATCACCTACCTATGGGACACAAAGGAAAGGGAATTCCCTGCTCACTCCTAACCTGGCAAAGGCAAGAGGGAGGCTGTAGACATAGATATGACCTTGGACAAAAGTAGGATTCCAGCTTTGGGATGTGGCAGTTGCACTAGCCACCATGCCCAGGGCTAACAAGCCTGACCACTGTCCTCTCCAGAGCAATGCAGCTACAGGTCTCTGTATCAGTCTGGAGGCCTGCTGTACTCCTGTTCCTGGAGTCTGGGATTTTCTCCCCTTTCCATTTCCCACATGTGGGCACCTTCTCTAATTACCTCTAGTCCTGCTGTTAAGCTGCTCATCTCACTTCTGTCTTCACTTCTCTTTTTCCATCGACTCCCAGTGCTCTTGCTCAGCTGATCAATCCAAAGGTGAACATCTATTCACCATTTTCTATCTTCTCCATGAGAGTGGCATTGTGTAGGTCACTTCTAGTCTGCCATTTGACCTCTTTAGAGGATGCTTTAAAGATCAGAAATGGAAGAAGTCAAAATGACTCAAACCATCTCTTACTGACCTTCAAGAAACAATCTGACTTGTGGAGAAAGTCACATCTCAGGTAAGGACAGGCAGTGTCAGAAAGCAAAGTCCCACAACAATTGTAGGAAGATGAGCCCCAACAGAGAGAAAGAGCACCCAAACACCACATTTATAAGAGGAAGGGATTTATTCACCAGCAGGGAGCTTATGGCATAGAATAATTCCAAATGGCCGTGATCCCCAACTGGCTTGGTCTTTCCCTTTTTATCAACACTCAAAAAGTTCCACCCCACAGCTATCCTTCTCATTGGACAGTTTGAATCAAAAGGGAGATGCTATTCCAGTCACTACAGAACTACAAGATTTCACACAACTTGGAAATTTCCAAGTTCCAGAAAGTTAAGTTTACAAATGCCCAAGAGCTGAGTCACCATGGAGAGAACCCTACAGGTGTATCCCTGTGGTCTCCTTGAGAAGATCTGTTCTCCGAGACCTCACTCTTCTCAGGTATCCTCTCTCACAACCCCAAGGAATTAAATTCCACCTCAAACATAATGAATGAATACATACGAGAACCCTGCAATCCAGATGGTGTCACAACCCCTGAGGACACCTCAATTTCAGCCTGGTGAGATCTTGAGTAGAGGACCTGACTCCAGATTCCCGAAACTCTGAGGTAATAAACTGTTTCATAATTTTCTATGCAGCAATAGAAAGCTAACACAGTATTAAGTTAACCTAAAAGGCAATAAGGTAAACAAACCAACGTATGAGGAAACAAAACTTGACAAAATGGAGGAATATATATCACCCACAATGTTTTAATAAAGCATCTGCCTGGTCCTCAGGATCCTCCCACTTGTGAAATGGGAATGTGGGAAAGATTATGTGTTTTAGCAGCACCTTCTAGACCTTTCCCTTTCATGGACAGGCAAAATTTCAGAAAATTGTTTTGAGACCAGTTGAAAAGTTTCAACTTTTTATATTACTAACAGAGTATTTAACTATATATTATTACTAAACTCATATGGAAAATAAAGAATATTGTCACACAAATTGTGATGGCTAATTTTATGTGTCAACTTGGCCAGACAACACAATCCAGTTATTCAATCAAATACTAGTCTTGCTGTCACTGCTGAGATACTTTCTAAATGTGGTTAAAGTTCACAACTAATTGACTACAAACGAGGGAGATTATCCTAGTAATCTGAGTGGGACTGATTCAAACAATAAAAAGCCCTTGAAAGCACAACTGAGGTTTCATTGAGCAAGAAGAAATTCTACTTGTGGATATTGACTGAAGTTGGTATCTCAGAGCATTTCAGCCTGCCCTGCACGTTTCACACTTGCTTTGACATTCCCTACAATTCTGTAAATTATTGCCTTGCAATAAACCTCGTTCTTTCTATTTTTGGCATGTATCTGGTAAGACCTTGCCTGATACACAAATATAAAATAATAAAAGAATGACAAATTTAAACTTCGAATGACTCACTACTCCACAATTATTTTTTATTCATTGTTGCATGAATTGAAATTGGTATAAGGTGAGCCTCAGCATTTGACTTTGTAACATTGCTTTGTACTTTATTCTTATCACTTCAAATATACATAGGCATAAGGAAATAAAAACAACAACAAACACCTAATATTCTCTGCTTTTTTGAGAAGGCAAATAGATGAATGGATTATGAAAATTTATTTGATTACATCAAGTGTTCTATATTATAAAGAAAAGGATGGATAAAGGAGGGAAGAAAAGAAAGAAGAAAGGCAAAATCCAGCTATCTGATTCCTCTACCTTCTGAATCAATATTGCCAACACTTGGATGACTGCATCAAGTATCTATTTATTCATATGAGTCATGGTCTTATTAACTCTACTCCTGGTTTAAACACAGAGAGGAAACATTCACAATGATTGGAATGGTCCTTTTCTATGGCTAAGCTCTGCAGAATCACTTTAGAATTACAATAAGCAATATCAATTCCTTTTTCCACTTTGGGGAAGTATCTGTCCTGCTGATTGCTTAAATTACACATGTTACTGTCAAAAGCGAGGGTTAACTTTTGCAGAATTTGCATCACAAAATAGTGTATTCAAAGGAAGTGCAGTGTTTTCACAATGATTACATCGGTTCACAGTGAGTACTTTGTAGACTAAGTGAGAAAGAAACATCTTGTTTAAAAACATATGACACCTCTATATTCCTCAAACACTTTTGTGGAAGACTTGGTAAACTGGATTTCCTGGTCAGTACTTGGGCATTGTTTTTAGAGTGACATGGAGGTTCTAAAACTGCGTTAAAATCCTCCAGGCCATGGAAGCTCAGTTTTGCTCAAATACCAGTTATTGGCCATCTTACAGTCCCGAGAGGCAACTTGTAAACAAATTATTGCAGTAAGGGTACAATTATATAGGACCTGTAAGTTGTAGACTCTTGATAATCCTGGGGTTAACAATAACAAGAACAAAATATCGAAGACATTGCTCCATCATTGAATCTTGGAAATTGCTTTTATATGTCTGAATTCAAGAGGAACTATAGGAGACTTTATCAAGCTCTTTAGAAAATTATTCTTTTTGACTTGGCTTAGCATAGACCATAGATATCCTAAAGCATGAATGTTTAGTAAGAGGAGGGGACTTCATATGCATTCTTTCCAAAATTGTATCTTTTTCTGACTTAAAACAATAGAGAATTATTCGCTCATAATTCTAGAGGCTAGAATTTTGAAATTAAGGTTTTGATAAAGTCATACTCTCTGTGATGGCTCTAAGGTAAAGTCTGTTTCATTCCTTTCTCTTACCATTTGGTACTTACATAGACCTTACTGTTTCTTAGCTATAGATATATCAGTCCAACTTCTGTCTTTGTCATCACACAGTATTCTTTCTATCTGTGTCTGTCTCTGTATTTTTAATATTTTCTTGTATTAAGAATCTCCTTTATTCTATATGACCTAAACTTAAAGTATATTTTAATTACAACAAAATAAGGTAACAATTCAAAACAGCTAGGACGTTACCATGTGGTGCAGGTGAGGTATACAATTCAACTAGAACACTGCACAGGTAATGCATGGATCAGAGTATTTATTATATCTGATTATAATTATAAATATAAATACATTATTAATTATATATTATATAATTAATTTAATTATAATAATTATGTATAAATATAATAGATAATTATATTAATATATAATAAATATAATATGTTAATTATATATTATATGTAATTATATATAAGTGACATATAAATATATAATATTATGTATAAATACATAATTAAAATAATAATATAATTATTTAAATATATTAATAATATATTAATAAATATATTATTATATTTATTATTAATAGCAGCCTCAGGTATTTTATCACCATTTGGAGCCCAAACCAGCACTCAATTTTTGTAGCTTGTATTTGTCAAACTACTGAAATTTTATAAGTAAAATGTGTTATATAAAAATTTTAAATGGGGTATAAACCTCTATTCAGAGCCATCTGAAACTCTAGCCAAGAAAGATATAGAAAATCAGCTAGAGTTCCATAAAAAATTTACACAGTAATTTTTAACTGGTGTGCTGTGAGAGGATCTTGGGTGTGCTGTGAAACTTTTTAAAGGTGATTAATTAAATTATTTTTAGAAGTAGTTCAAAGCACAATAGTAAGTATATATATATTTTTTTATCAATATCATTTCAGTGTGCCATAGAAGTTTAATTATAAGTTCAAGTGCGCTGTGAAATAAAAACAGTTGAGAAACATTGATCTAGAATGTTGGGAGGAACAAATGTAAGCCTCTAAATACATGTTCTTCCATCAAAAGCAACTTTAAAAAGTGGAAAAAACATAAAGTAACAGTTTTAAAACACTGAACAATAACACAAGGATGTTTGGGAAAAAGAAAACATGTAAAGTTAGATCTACTTCTGAAAAAGAGAAGAGTGGAGCCCAAACAGATAACATGTTTTTCTCACTTGATCATAGGCACAGAGATCATAATTTAGGGTTCTAACAGTCCAGAAAGCCAGAATTTGCATGATTAGGTACACAGAGTTCAATGTATGAGAGAAGTTCCAGAAATTTACATGGCAGTGACTTGAGGCATTGGCCAGATAAACTGTGCTTGCACAGAGTGAAACTCTGTATAGAATGAAACTCTGTATAGTCTGAATATAATAGCTACTGAGAGGCTAGGAGCTGAACAGAGATTGTGGGAATGGCACAGTACTAGGATGAATCAGAGTGGAAAGAATGGAGAGGCCCAATTTACATTTTGTGCATAATTCAGTTGATACCTTAGAAAAGCCACACCTTAGTGCCAGCAGCATTCTAGCATTAGAATAAGGGCTATCCTAGACTTATCCTAAGACCAAAAACCAAATGTAGAAAGCTAATCTTTCAGTAAATTAATAGGTTGCTAGAGCAAAATTCAATACTTTCTTAAAAAAATATAATCTCCTGTTAATGTAGTATTAATTATGTCCAATATAAAATTTAAAATTACTAGTTATGCTGAGAAACAGGAAAATGTGACCCATATCCAGGAAAATAAACAGTCAACAGAAATAGACACTGAGATAACACAGAGACTGGGATTAGCAGACAGCAAGGATGTTAAAGTATCAATCATATATATTTAAGTATATAAATATAGATGTAGTCATAATGAAACATAGTTTTATAGTTTACACTTCTCAACTGAGAAAAACAAATAAATAGAAATTCCTGAACTAAAAAATAGAATAAGGAAAATAAAAAATTTACCGAGTTTTTCATCACACAACACAATGCAAAAGGAAAGATCAATGAATGTGAATACATATCAATAGAAACCATCCAAATTATAACACAATAGGTTAAAAACACTAAGAAAAATAAAAAAAAAGTCTGAAGGGAAGATATATCTAGACACTGATATTTTCAAAGTTTTACTGCACAGTTACTTTAGAATATTTCTTAATATGTATTTATCTGATATCAAGTCATAATTAGGTTTAAATTCTATAATCTAAGCACCTTCTATTTTCCATATTTATATTTTAATCAATGGATTCATGGATTTTTGCTTTTTTGATGGATATACTCTATTACTCTCTTGACTCTTTGATATGTAAATTATCTTTGCTTTGGACAGCAGGGAGCTCCTTCAAGTTGGCTCCTCCATTTCTCTGACACACACCCTACCATTTTAGTGCTTAACTTCTAGTACAACACGGTATTTAATCTTATTTTGTACTTTCCTAAAACAACCCAAGAACTACCTATTTCTCCAAAGTTCCTTAGCTCCTTTTCCAGAAATGGCAGCTAGAACTCCAGAATAAGAGCCTGGAGTATGCTCACTGCTACAGAGATATTCTTTTCTAGATGGTTTTTTCTAGGACTTTTCAGTGGAGAGAAATAGGAAAATGTATTGTTTTATTTATCTTTTTAAAATCTTATCTCTCTAAGAGGGTGTGTGTGTGTGTGTATACGTGTATACATACATACAATGTTGAAAACCAAGGGCTTATACATATTGACCCCTCAAATCCAACCTAGTATTATAGGGCTCTTTCTACCATCTGTCTATCCATATTTGTATCTCAGTTTTCCC
The DNA here is from genome assembly GCA_963574655.1 of Perodicticus potto. NCBI lineage: Eukaryota > Metazoa > Chordata > Mammalia > Primates > Lorisidae > Perodicticus > Perodicticus potto. The sequence continues at coordinate 7,643 of CAUYRH010013423.1, read as the reverse complement.
AAAGTGAGAAATATGGTTCCCAACATCATCAGTATTACATTAATTTATTTGCTCCATCCTAAAATAAACAGAAAATAGCTATATTTTTTTTATAGAAAGGAAACTTACCAAGTAAAGTTCAAGGTTTGTTTTATATTCCTTTTGCCTTTAGGCCGAGGGTATGTAGTCAAAGTGATGTGTGCAAAAGTTATTTGAGAGTTGGTTCTCTTTTTACCCTGAATTATGATTATTTTTAATTTAAATGTAGTTGCATATTGTTTACATTAAATTTTAGGGTTTTTATAACATTATTATTTACTTGTGTTTTCTTAAATATACCTATTTACATTGTTACAAAAGACAAAGCTATGAAAAAGATTTGCTTGGAGAAGAAGCAGACATGGGCCTTCTACTTCTTTACCAATATTTTTAATAGCACCAATTTCATTCCATTTTGGTTTGTTTCTTTTCTTTTCCTCAAAAGTAACTCACTCTCTCTCTTTCTCATATCTATATCTATACACATACATATGTATACATATACCTACATAATACGAAGTTACTCTTTATTTGAATGAAAGGTAGCAACTACATATATATTCTCTTATACTTTTCATTTTTACTCAATATATTTTCCATATCTGTTTATATAGTTATTTCCTATTCTTTTTTATAGCTACAGAGGAATCTTTCATGAATAAACCATAATTTATTTAATCATTCTTATATGTTCCTGTATGTTTAGGCAAGTGGGTAGTATTTGATATTTTACAATTACAAATAATACTTGTTTAGAACCTTGTTTAAACATATTTTGTATCATAGAAGGTATATATATCTTCAGGGGACATTAATAGAAATGGGCTGCTTGTTCAAATATATATGAATGATAACTTATATGAATAATGTATATGTAGCTTTCTTAGATATTGCTACATTCCCCTGTGTAAGTATTCTAGCATTTTATATTTCATATGCCCACCAGCAATGTCGGAAAGAGCCTCTTTCCGGGTTTAAAACTTGGTGGTAACTTCTAACATGTAAGCAATTACATTTCAGCTTTATTTTTCATTTCTCTTGGTCAGGTGAAAGTGAGTATCTCCCCAAATATTTGAAGGCCTGAGGGCCATGTGTTTTCCCTTATGAATTATCTGTTTCTGTCCTTTGTTCATTTTTCTTTTAGGAATTTGGTCATTCTCCTCATTTTTTAGAAGTTTATTATACAGAGATATAGAAATATAGACCCTTTATCTGTGACATACAGATGTTACAAATATTGTCTTCCAGTCGTTATCTGTGGTATCTTATTTATTATTTTGTGGAACTTTGTTATACAATTTTCAAATGTTTTAATATTTTTCACAGGAACTTTAGAATCAACTCACTAGATGAGTTGAACTTAACTCATCTTTTTTTTCTGTTGCATCTAAGGTTTGAATCATAGGTAGAAAGTCTTTCACTACACACTGGTTATAGAAAAGTATGTTCATTTTTTTAGTACCTGTAGGGTTTTTTAATAGTTATATCTCTAATGTATTGGGGGTTTATTCTGGTATATAAAATGTGATATAGTTTCAGTTTTATCTGTTTCCAGATCACTGTCCAGTTCTTCAAATACTACTTTTTAAAAAGTCTATGCTGACCCTAGTAATGTCATATATATCTTTATCATATATTAAATGTCCACATTTATTTGTATGTATTATAAACTTTCTATTGGATTTCATTTTCCTGTATGTCTTTTTATGTGCTACTAACACACTGTATTAGATTCTTTATAGTGTGCTTTAAATCTGGTAGTTTTAATCCTCCACATAGTAATTCTCTTTCATAGTAAAACTCTTAAATGTTTTAATTTTTTCACAGGAACTTTAGAATCAACACTAGCTTTAGGAGAAATTATTTTGGAATTATACTAGAATTTCATTAAGTTTATAAGTACAACTAGATAAAACTACCTTTTTGAAGAACTATATCCAAGAACAAGTGATATTTTCCCATTTTTTTCATGCCTTGTTTTGTTAGATGTTTTGCTTTTCTTTTTACTCCTTCTAGGCTTTATACGTTCTTTTGTAGTTAACTTCTAATAGTTTAAAAATCTTTGTTTCCATTAACTTTAACTTGTTATTTGTGTCCGTGGAGAATATTGACTTTTGTATGTTAATTTTAAATTCTGGTACCTTCCTGAACTTTGTTGTGATTTAAAGCAATATAGACATTAGTGAGTTGAATGCAGTGTTATCTTGATTACAAGATACTCAACACTTCAACACAGCAACTTCTGATTATTCCAGGAGGGTATGAATATGAGAAATTGGGAAACAGAAAATTATCAGGGTTTGGATGAATCTAAAAAAAAAAAAAAGGAGAAAGAAATGGTCATACATTCAAAGCATTGATGTGGAAAGCCAAGGAAAACATTATCTAGAGAATTAAGTACAAATTTTGTACATTGGCAGTCAAGGATTCATTACTTGAATTGTGAAAAAGCTTCCCAAGCAGTCTTGGAAGAAGAGTATGTTAGGATTACATACAGTCCCAAAGGCTAGGGTCCAAAGGAAAACAAGGTCATCTGCTGGCCATCAGTAATGGAACGATTTCAGGAGAGTAGTCACTGGATTCTGGGTCATAGGAAGGAGCTAAAACGAGGCCCAGCAGAATCAAAGAATTAATGAGAAGAAATAAATCTGGAAGAGAAAAATATGGTATCTTGGCCTAAGGGGGCTACTTTGAAATTATTGGACATGTTGGCTTCCAGATATGTCTTAAAATCATAAAATGGATCCTTGACTTTGACAGTGATAAGCCAAGAGAAGCTAAATGCAGAACTGTGGTCTTAGCAAATGAATGGAAGAACAAGGACGATGAAAACTGAGAAAATAGATTCTAAATTACATGAAATTCCAAGAACAAAACCAGTTAGATTATTTTATTAGAATCACACACAAGATGGTGGCAAATGAAGTATAGAGTTTGGGTAGAAAAGATAAGGTCAGTTTTCAGAACACATAGCCAAGTATAAATTCTGACACCAGAGTCAGCCAATTAGTAGTAACCAATGAGAAACAGGCCATGGAGATCTGGCAAGCTTGAGTGTATAGACAAGGATCCAGGTTGAGGCTTTATTTGGATACTTGCAGAAATAAGGAATGGAGTTTAGAACAGAGCAGTGACTTTGTATTCTTTTTCTAAAGCACTGAAATCCTTTTATTTACGTAAATCCAACAAGAAGTCTTAATATGAGAAAGAAATGAAGCTTCTGATTGAAGTGAGGGCTATGTTTTAGGACAGACACAGGCTCTGTCCTCTCACCTTCCACTGTACCTTTTTTAGCAAAACCTACTCATTCCCACAGAAACCTACTGCTTCAAGCAACATATTTTTGAAATAATGCTGATCAGGAAACTGAAGGTATCATTTGTGACTTGCGAACAGGTTAGGTCAACAACCATACTGTAGCTTTCCACAAGAGCTAGCAAGTGTATGGGGGTCTGATACATCTGCTTTTCAAATCTAGTTGTCCAACTGTGTGATGCTTGGGAAGTTGCTTTATCTTTTGGGGCCTCATTTCTCTTACGTAAAACTGGTAAGCAGTCACCTGAATTATTCCAAAAAGATACAAGAGGATTACAATTATTCCAAAAAATACTAGAGGATTAATTTATATCATTATATTTTACATGTTTTAGACATAACTTTTGCTATCAGCTGTGAGCTGCCTCTCTCGTCCTTGTTTTCAAGTAAAACTTATGGCTTAGACTGATCAGGGGCTGTGGGTAAAGGCTGCTCCCTGATCTAGAGGTTTTTGCACGTCGAGGTACAGGGTATGCAGAGGTTCTCGTAAGTGTTCTCCTGGACATTATGGAGTCTTCATCAACTCTCTCCAACTTCTTTTTCCGATTTTATTACCTTCTCCTTTCTAATCCTTGGGACTGCTATTCGGCCTGTACAAGTTGCAAGACTCTCAGTTGTTTAAAGGTGGCTGTAATAGTGATGGAGATGCAACTGTCATATTGATTTTAAATATTTTAATATCATTCCCATAGTGAATTAATGACTATCATATCCTTAAGTACATATGCTACACCAGGCATTGTGCTAATATCATATGCCCATGAAATAGATTATCCTCACATGTTTCTTCTGATGGAGGTACAGAAATTATCAACATTATTACCATTTTATAGAGGAGGAAACTCTAGTTAGGTTTTCCCCAAAGCCTCATAGCCGGTGTCAGTATTTAAACCTAAATTTTTTATACTTCAAATTTTGTGATCTTATCACCCTACCATATTCTCTTGGCACAGATATTCCATTATGGAATGTCCCAAAATAAATAAAATAAAATAAAATCCATTGGCCTATGACACAGTTTGCTGGACAAACTGGCTGCTAAGTCCACCAAGGGTGAACTTCAGCAACTTTTGGGGGCTGGTATTGAAATTACTTGGTAAGAGATAAACAAAAATGGTTTGTAGAACTACAGAAACTTTTTTTTTGCATTAATGCAAATAGGCTTAAAATATGAACAGTGTCAAACCTTTAACTAGAGCAGTAAGAAAAGGGTCTTGAAAATTTGTTGCTGTAACTAGCTTTTATAGCATTAAGTTGGATAAAAACACAGACCTTATCTAAATGGCAAGGGAGGCTAGAAAAGATATATTAACAATTTTAAATAGTGGCTTAGTGACTAGAAAATAATTATTTTGTGTGTCTATGGGTTCATAGAGCATTAGTTTTATTGCTAGCTGCTTATCTGCCTCCGAGCTAAAGAGACCATATTTTTAATTGTGTGTCCAAGTACATTTTACGGTGAACTTATCTCCCATCAAAATGTCTGCAAGTTATTTTCTTGTTCCTGATGGCTAAGGATAAGAACAAGCATAATCTAGAGCACAGAGAAACATTAACTGTTAAAGATTCCTTGCATGACTAAAGGAGGAGGAGATGATCTTTTCATTTCTTGTCTTACTTTTTTAAATTTTTAATTGAAAAAAATGCAGGTGTCCTCTTACTAGAGGTTTTAGAAGAGATTCATTCCCTGACTACTTCCTCTAATACCTTCATACTTAAATGGGCATTTTAAGGAACTAAATATATTTGGCTTAGAGATATGAGATAATCTGTTTCCATTTTATTGAATCCCTGATTTTTCTTTTTTTAGTACAAAGACGACTAGCCTACCATCATTTTATAGGATCTGAGAATTTGGTCAAATAAACTGAGGTTGGTTTGATAAACTGAACTAAGGCTCTTTGTAATTGACAAAATGCCCTGTTGGTTCAGCATAGTCTCACCTATAACTAGTTTCTTTAACGGAATTCAAATCTACTCACCCCCATACTTGCAAAATTCTATGCCAGTTTTCCTCTCCACTGAAATTTTACCTCTAAACCCACAAACAAAATTCCTCTGGATTTTGGAGGTCTCAAAGACGGCGGCAAATGTAATCTTTTTAGCTCTCCCATGGGCTTCAGTCCTCCTGCTTATCCAGTTTATTCTGTGCCCCATCTCCAGATTCATTTCTGTGCTCTTGTAGCATTCAGAATTAGGAAAAAAATGAAAATCTTCTTTGGAAAAAATGTACAAGTTTCTGTAATATGGCAGGGATAAAGGCTTGTTATCACACAGAGTAGCAAGATATCCTAGGGAACTGGAGTTGAAAGAGCTTTCTGTCCCCACCCATTGAGCTATTCAAAGGAATCTTGCTATGTTATTTGCAATGTAAAGAACATCCTCATGACTTAGCATGTTTCAACACAGACTAAGGCAAAAATCTGCAAGCAATGTGCCCTTGTTTATACAAGATGACAAGAATGGCTTTCCTATTTATTTCTGACAGTCTCTGGTTCTTAAATTCCATGTTCAGCTCTTTCAGTTCAGGCAAATAACTAACATAGGAAAATGCTAATACAGTTAACTTTTCAAACGAGAGTGTTCTAGGGGTAACCTTTTTTGTAATGCTGATTGATTTTTTTATATGTATGATTTTAAAAATCTGGAATGCCCTTGATGACTGCATATTCCTAAATAAGTTAAAATTGATATTCTCATAATAAGAGGTCTCTATTAGTGAACTTTTGCTTACCACTCTTACAGAATAATTGATGCTCATAATGATAACTTAGAGACTTTCAAAGATTCCTAAGTGCCATCTGAATCATCAAAAAAATTAAATTGTGCTCAATACAGATTTTGCTTAACTGTCAGTTTTGAAACTTTTAATCTGTTATGGTTTTATACATGTATTATATGATCATACTTTATTCAATTTTTTATTTGGTTTATTAGAAAACTCTCACAATCCTCTTATACAACAACAATAGAATTTAGGCTGTGGATGATAGAGTCAATAAGGTAAAGGGGAATTAATACTTCTTGAAAACTCACTACATGCCACATATTTTTTAATAACATTTGTAATTTGTAATAGTTTTAGATTTACAGAAAAGTTATAAAGGTAGTAGAGAGAGTTCCCATATACTCTACACCAAGTTTTCTCTGTTATTAACATATTATATGATACATTTTTCACCATGAATGAATGAGTAGTAATACACTATTATTAACTAAAATCCATTCAGATTCACTCTGTTATTTAAGTCTAGTTCTATTGAGTAGCAAATGTACAATGTCATGCATCCATCATTAAAGTATGACATAGAATAGTCTCACTGTCCTAAAATTCTTTCAAGTTTCATATCTTCATTCCTCCCAACCTTCCCCTGCACCTTTGGGAAGCACTGATTTCCTTTTCTTTCTTTTTTTTTTTTTTATTACCTATGTGTAGTTTTGCCTTTTCCTGAATAGACAGAATCGTATGGTATTTAGCCTTTTCAAACTGGGTTTTCACTTAGCAATATGCATTTAAGTTTCCTCCCTGTTACATTGTGGAGAGATAACACATTTCTTTTTATTCTTTTTTAATGGACTAACATTCCATTATACATATGGACCAATGTTATTTTCCCAGTCAACTAATAAAAATATCTTGGTTTCTGCCAAGATTTAGCCATTATGAATAAAGCTCCCCAAGAAATTTTTTCAATATCCACAAAAAAACTTTCTGGGAGTTTCAATAGATCACATTGGGAAGAAGTGACACCTTAATATTGAGTCTTCCTATCCTTATACAAGGAATAGCTCTCCATTTATTCTTACTTTCTTGAATTTAGTCAGAGTTTTATAGTTTTCCTCAGATTGATAGTATAAATTATTGATTATTACATTCATGCATAAGTATCACGGTATGAAATGTAAATAATGAGTTTTTAACATCAAATTTCAATTGTTTATTGCTGATATGTGGACTTTTATTGACTTTTACCTATAGTAACCTTGTTTCCTGAAACTTTGTTATGATCACTTATTAGTTCTAGGAGTTTGTTGTTGTTGCCCTTCCTTCCTTCCTTCCTTCTCTTCCTTCTTTCCTTTCTTTTTTGTTGCCAATTCTTTAGGATTTTCTACATAAACAATGAGGTCTTCTGCAATATAAAATATTTTATATCTTTCTTCCAAATTTATATATATTTTATTTCCTTTTCTGATCTTATTATTTTAACTAGGACTTCTAGTTCAATGTTGGATAGGAAAGATAAGACAAGATATTTTCTGCTTCCTTTTTTCTGATCATTGGTAGGGGAACTTCAAATTCCTCCCATGAA
>CAUYRH010013422.1:0-39681 GCA_963574655.1 Perodicticus potto | reverse complement strand
AAAAAAATCTGGCCCTCTATGGAGTCAGGTGTCAATTGGGTGTGTTTTCTCATTGCCTCCCTAAGCCTCTAAAAGAGAGGAATATTTTTGTGGTGATATAGGCTATTCTAGTTTTTGGATTTTTTTAAATTAAATCATAGCTGTGTACATTAATGCAATCATGGGGTACAATGTGCTGGTTTTATATACAATTTGAAATATTTTCATCAAACTGATTAACACAGCCTTCATGGCATTTTCTTAGTTACTGTGTTAAGACCTTTATATTCCGCATTTAGTAAGTTTCGCCTGTACCCTTCTAAGATGCACCGTAGGTGTGATCCCACTAATTACCCTCCCTCCACCTATCCTCCCCCATCCCCTCCTTTGCCTTTTCCCCATAGTCTTGTGCTATAATTGGGTTATAGCCTTCATATGAAAGCTATAGATTAGTTTCATAGTAGGGCTGAGTACATTGGATACTTTTTCTTCCATTCTTGAGATGCTTTGCTAAGAAGAATATGTTCCGGCTCCATCCATGTAAACATGAAAGAGGTAAAGTCTCCATCTTCCTTTAAGGCTGCATAATATTCCATGGTGTACAATACCACAATTTATTAATCCATTTGTGGGTCAATGGGCATTTGGGCTTCTTCCATGATTTAGCAATTATGAATTGTGCTGCAGTAAACATTCTGATACAGATATCTTTGTTATAATGTAATTTTTGGTCTTCTGGATATATACCTAGTAGAGGAATTATAGGATCAAATGGCAGGTCTATTTTTACATCTCTAAGTGTTCTCCAAACATCTTTCCAAAAGGAATGTATTAGTTCGCATTCCCACCAGCAATATAGAAGTGTTCCGTTTTCTCCACATCCACACCAACATTTCTGGTTTGGGGATTTAGTGACGTGGGCTAATCTTAACGGGGGGTTAGATGATATCCCAAAGTGGTTTTGTTTGCATTTCTCTGATGATTAAGGATGATGAGCATTTTTTCATGTGTTCATAGGCCGTATGCCTATCTTCTTCAGAGAAGTTTCTCTTCAGGTCCCTTGCCCGCCCTGAGATGGAATCACTTGTTCTTTTCTTGCTAATACATTTGAGTTCTCTGTAGAGAACTGGTTATTAAACTTTTGTTGGAGGCATAACCTGCAAATATCTTCTCCCATTCTGAGGGCTGTCTGCTTGCTTTACTTACTGTGTTCTTGGCTATGCAAAAGCTTTTTAGTTTGAACAGGTCCCAGTAGTGTATTTTTGATGTTGCCCGGAGAATCCTCCTCATAAAATGTTTGCCCAGGCTGATTTCTTCAAGAGTTTTCCCTGCACTTTTTTCTAGTATTTTTATCGTTTCATGTAAGTTTAAATCTTTAATCCAGTGAGAATCTATCTTAGTTGATGGTGAAAGGTGTGGGCCTAGTTTCAGTCTTCTACAGGTCACATGCCAGTTCACCCAACACCATTTGTTAAGTAGGGAATCTTTTCCCCATTGAATGTTTTTAATTGGCTTGTCAAAGATCAAATAACAGGTAGCTGGGTTCATCTCTTGGTTCTCTATCCTGTTCCATACATCTACCTGTCTGTTTTTGTGCCAGTACCATGCTGTTTTGATCACTGTCAATTTGCAGTATAGTCTGAGGTCTGGTAGCATAATTCTTCCTGCATTGTTTTTATTTCTGAGTAATGTCTTGACTATTCAAGATTTTTTCTGATTCCATATAAAACGATGTATTATTTTTTCAAGATCTTTAAAGTATGACAATAGAGCTTTAATAGGGATTACATTAAAATTGTATATTGCTTTGGGTAGTATGGACATTTTAACAATGTTGATTCTTCCCAGCCATGAGCATGGTATGTTTTTCCATTTGTTAACATTTTCAGCTATTTCTTTTTTTAAAGTTTCATAATTCTCTTTATAGAGATCTTTCACGTCCTTTGTTAGGTAAACTTCCAAATATTTCATCTTCTTTGGCACTGCTTTGAACAGAATAGAGTCCTTGACTGTTTTTTCAGCTTGGCTATTGTTGGTATATATAAAGGCTATGGATTTATGAGTGTTGATTTTGTAACCTGAGACACTGCTGTATTCCTTGATCATTTCTAAGAGTTTTTTAGTAGAATATCTGGAGATTTCCAGGTATGCAATCATATCATCTGTGAAGAGTGAAAGTTTGATCTCTTCTGACCCTATAGGGATACCCTTGATCTCCTTTTCCTCCCTAATTGCAATGGCTAAAACTTCCATTACAGTGTTAAAGAGTAGTGGAGACAATGGGCAACCTTACGTGGTTCCTGATCTGAGTGGAAATGATTTCAATTTAACTCCCTTCAGTACAATATTGGCTGTGGGTTTGCTGTAGATGGCATCTATCAGTTTAAGAAATGTCCCTTCTATACCAATTTTCATAAGTGTTCTGATCATGAAGGGATGCTGGATATTATCAAAAGCTTTTTCTGCATCAATTGAGAAAATCATATGGTCTTTGTTTTTTAATTTGTTTATGTGCTGGATTATATTTATAGATTTACGTATATTGAACCAGCCTTAAGAGCCTGGGATAAAACCCACTTGGTCGTGGTATATAATTTGTTAGATGTGTTGCTGGATTCTGTTTGTTAGGATCTTGTTGAATATTTTTGCATCAATATTCATTAGTGATACTGGTTTATAATTTTCTTTTCTTATTGAGTCTTTTCCTGGTTTAGGGATTAAGATGATGTTTGCTTCATAGAATGTGTTGGGTAGTATTCCTTCTTTTTCTATATTTTGGAAAAAGTTGAGTAATACAGGTACTAGTTCCTCTTTAAAGGTTTGGTAGAATTCTGATGTGAAGCCATCTGAGCCCGGGCTTTTCTTTTTAGGGAGATTTTGTATAGTTGATGCTATTTCAGAACTTGATATAAGCCTGTTCAACATTTCCACTAGATTCTGGCTAAGTGTTGGAAGGTGGCGTGCTTCCAAGTATTGGTCAATTTCCTTCAGATTTTCATATTTCTGAGAATAAACATTCTTGTAATATTCATTAAGGATTTTTTTCAATTTCTGAGGGGTCTGTTCTTATTTCATCTTTACCATTTCTGATTGATGAAATTAGAGATTTTACTCTTTTTTTTCCTGGTTAGGTTACTGAGGGATTCTACTGTATTTCTCAGATCTTTGAGGGCTGCAACTTCTTGTCTCAGTGTGTCAAAATCTTTGATTATTTTGTCTTTGAATTCCTTGAATTCTTGAGACAACTTTTGAAATGCTCCTTGAATTTCTAATTCCAACTTTACCTCTATTCTATTGATCTTATTTGCAATCCAAATTATGAATTTGGTTGCTGACATCTCAGCCATCTGTTTATGAATGGGATCTTCAGTTGTGTCCACCAAATTGTTCCGTGGGGGTGGGGTTAATCTACTCTGGTTATTCATGTAGGAGAAGTTGGGTTGGGGGCTCCAGGAGTAATGATTGTCCAGTCCTTTGCCCAAAAGCTGGCCCTGGTGTCTATACCTTTTTCCCTAGAGCTTTGCCAAGGACCTGTACAGTACTACGTCCTGAGAAACTGGGGACCTTCTTGGTGTGGTGGGGCTAAGTGGTTCTGTCTTATTTTCAGCTGGTCTCTGTCTTACCCTAGTGAATCAGTTACTCTGGGTGGAAGTCTGAACTGTGGAGAAATATCAGCAATGAAGTCACCCCACCCCCCCATAGGCAACAATTGGAAAAGGAAAATCAAACCTTCCCACAACCACACACTCAGGGTGCCACTTTGGATAGTCCTCAGGTGGTTGGCCCAGTCAAGAGGTCCAAATCAGTTGTCCCAGTCAGCAGTGGTCTCAGGTGGGAGAGTTCAAAAGGTCTCCGGCAACTAGATAGCAAGGGTCTGCCGGCAGTTCGAGTATGACTCACTCCAGTGCTCTGTGAGGTCAGAAGGACCCACCCAGCAAATAAATTAGTCTGGGAAAATTGATATCTCCTTCCCACCTTGCACCTCTGTCACACCCAGTCACTGGTAACCCTGCAGAGCTGTGACCCAGTTCCCTCCAATGAGCAGATGCTCCAGGGGTTTTGCGCCTGCCTGAGTCACAGGGAGATCTGTCTCCTCAGCCAGGCCGCCACTTTCTACCACTATCCGGCAGGGAGAGGTGAAGCCTGACAACCTCGGGTGCTTAACGGGGGCTTGGGTGGTTTACTCAGTTCCATCCCTACCCCTGATTGATGTTGCTGACAGAACAGAACAACCTGACAGCTCGCAGGGTTTGTTTCTGTCCCAGGAATACAGATACTGTTTGAGTAACTCTGTCCTGTCTGTGCCATGGCCCAGTCTCGGCTGCAGTTCCTGAGACTCAGTGAAGCCATCCTCCGGGTCAGCTCCGCCCTGGGAGTCTGCTGTCTCTGCACGTGTGTATTCTAGTCCCCCCGCTCCACCCAGGCCAGTACCGCCTCAGGCATACCCTTTACTCACAGGGCCTGCGTTTCCGTCCCAGATCTGTTCTGCCAGTGGCTGCTACCGGAGAAGATGCCTGGCTTCCTCTGGTTGCCCAGACAGACTGGGAGTGTCCTTTCAAAATATCCCCAGTGGTGTGAGCTCTTGTTCCCGCCGAAGCTGCTGTTCTGTGCCTCGAGGGCACTGCCACTCCTGTGTGGTTCCCTCTCAGCTGACCGTCCTTTCCTCTGTCCCGTGCCGGAGAATCAGCACAGATCAGCAATAGCCCCTGCCCTGTCCACACCCCTTGAGAAAATGCCCAAGAATCTGGACTGCATGGAGGACAGGCTTCCAGACCTCGGGGTGAGAGTGGAGGGGAGTGCGAGGAGTTCAAAATTACAGGTAGAGAATATATACAGTTTTATACAGTTTTATGCCTGGCAGGAGAGTGCCATGGCACCCTAGTAGGGGAAGGAGGTCTGGTTTTTAGAGGGTCTCTCCCGTGGAATAAAATGGGAGGATATTTGAATTCTGCTCACTTGTTTGTATGGAGTATACTGCGAGCCGTTTTCGTCGGGGAGGAGACTCCTGTCTGCTTGGCGATGGTTTTTGTACCTTTCGTTTGTGTACTTGGTGTTGCAGCTCATCTCAGCTGGGTTAATGTGCGTTCTTCAACCGTCTCTCTTGGCTCAGATCTGCACCATCGGCTTTCTTGCTAAACTTCTATCCTTTAACTCTCCTTCTGGATGGGAGCCTCTGTGGAAGGCTGGCTCCAGTCGGCCATCTTGCCTCCCATGGTTGTACTTTTGTACTTGTTTCATTTAGCCTGGAGATAAATGATTCCATTCTTCTAAAGTTTTCATTGAAAATATTTGCCAGGGATATTGGCTCACACCTGTGATCCCAGCACTTTGGGAGGCCGAGGTAGTAATATTGCTTGAGGTGCCAGGAGTTTAAGACCAGCCTCGGCAACTTAGTGAGACTCCATTAAAATATTATACATACACATATATACATGTGTGTGTGTATAAATATTAGTCAGACATGGTGACATGTCCCCATTATCCCAGATCTTCAGGAGGCTGTGGCAGGACAATTGCTTGAGCCCAAGAGTTCAAGTGTACACTGAGCCATTATCATGCCACTTCATTCCAGCCTGAGTGACAGAACAAGATTCCATCTGTCTCTAAAAAATAAAATATGAATTGATTGATCCTCATCTGTATCACAAAAACAGCTGACAATTTTTACCTAGAAATACCAGGCTATCCAAAATGCCATTCTCATCCCCCTAAAATAAGCTCTTGAGTCTCTGCCAGGCTGCTGCTGGAATGCCCACAAAGTAACCTCTCCATGGTGGGGTGAAAGCAGGGTATCAACACCACACACAGGCCCAGCTGGCAGAGTAGAGCCTGCCACTGTGCTCCCCGCTCCCACTAAGCCTGCCCCATGTGCACAGGTATTCCTGGCTGAGCTAACCTTGTCCCCAGGCATTAACACAGGGACTGCTGGTTCAGAGGCCTGACCCTTCCCCCTGAACCCGCAAGACCCGGCCCTCTTGCATGGGCTGAAGTTTCTCTTATCCCTTTCCTCATTCATCCTCCACTCAGTCAGCAAGGGCTAGTGTGAACATGTAGAAGGCTGCAGGGAAACAGAACATAATGGCCTTGACCTCTGCCTTCACAGTTTAGTTAACATCAGAGGACGGCAGCTGAGGCAGACTAAAAAGCATGAACAGGTGATGAAACAGCCACGAACTGTGGTCCAAGCAAGGAGGGACACCGAGCTGGGACCAGGATGGAGAAAGCCATCATGGGGGCCTGCTGGGTGGACAGGCTGTCAGGAGAGCCTTGAGAGGACCAGGGGATCCTTAATGAAGCTGGAGCCCCAGAAGGGCTTCCTACCTTCCTGGTGGGTCAGTCGCTAAGTGGGGGAGAGGAGCCTGCAGGGGTCTAGGCAGCTTCTTCACAACAGAGGGAGAGTAGTCCAAGGTGAGTCCAGCAGGTGGGGGTCAGGGCCAGGCCATGCAGGGCCCTGCAGCTTCCTCAGAAACGTGGCATTTTGCTTTATGCGCCATGGGAAATCATGAAAGTGTGTTAAGTAGGAATGCTGTTGTTGTAATTATAAATCTTTTGTTGGGGGCTGGTCAGTAGGAAGGACCTTGGAGGAGCCATCTGGGCAGAGGGCTATAGTAGGTGGGTGTCTGTGTGATTTGGCAAGGCATGCTGACAGCATGGGTGGGGTGGGGGAAGAACAACTCACAGGTGGCCCCCGGGGGATAGAAGAAGGAGGGAGCACAGACTGGGAATAGCTGGGCATCTTTCTACTCTAAACACATTAGGGCAAGGTGTCCACCCTTCTCACTTCCTGGTGCAAATGGAAGATAAATAAATGACGCCACTTTGAACAAAGGTGACTGGCCCACCTGTCCTACCTGCAGTGCATGGAGGTGAAGGAGCCAGCAGAGGAAATTCCTATGACCACACCCTTAACTGCGTCCCTGCTAGGTCTCACTTGAGTTAAGGAACAGCCACCAGGTCCTCCCCTGACTCCAGGTCCTCCCCTGACTCCAGCTCCATGTGGGGCAGAGCAACTCGGCTGAGGAAGCATGAGTGTGGCTGCACTGTGCTCACAGTCCCTCCTGAGGCCCATGGACAAGCCCAGCCAAGCCCTGTGGCAGTGTCTAGACCTCATGCCCTACTGCCCGTATCCCCTTTATCTCCTCCCTTATCCCTTTGCACAGTTCCACTAAATTCAGGGTGTTCTCTCCAACCACAGTGCCTTTGTATAAGACCTTCTCACTGCCCGCAGTGCTCCGTAGCTCCCAGCAGGGCTGATGACATGCTGCCCAGACCCCACCTAGCCTCTCCAGAGACCCTCCCAGGTCCTACCTCCCCCAGGTCTGGATTTGGGTTTCCTCCTTGAGCACGGCGCCCTGTGCCTTACTATCTGGGGAGAGGATGTACTGAGTATCTTTTCTGTTTTCATGATCAATGTGGTGCTCAAATGTCCACCAAAGAAATGGTGTCCCTAACTGCCCCTTTCTGAATGGAACATATGCTTTTCCAGTCACCACCTAGGTGAGGGGCCTTTTTCCTCTCTTGGGGGTGGGGAGAAAGGGAATCCCTTTTGGAAAATCAGGCCTAACTGAGTCTCTCTGAGTGCTGCCCTGAGTCGGTGGGAGTGAGAGCTCCCCTGAGCTGAGGGAGCCTGGTGAGGTGGGGAGGGAAGGAACAGCAGGGTGTGAGTGTTTGCCAGCACCGCACCATCAGCCATCAGCGTGCAGAATCTGCCATCCTCAGCCCTGACACCGAGACTACCCCCCAGGCAGCAGCTTCTCTTTCCCCCTCTAGGTCCTCCCCATCTCCTAGCCCCAGTTCCTTTGGGAGTTTTTCTTTTTGCCACATGGCCTCCCCTTTCCCTTCAGAGTTACTCTAGCTATGCATTTTCACCCTACCTTTCTCACTATACCACTTGAGTGTCCCAAAGGTGTAGGGGGATAGTGGGAAGACACAGGTGACTGCAGCTGTGTGCTGCTGTGTGGGAGAGAGCCTGTCTCTGCTGTACAGGGTGAGGTACCACTGCTTAGCGCAGCAGGTGTGCTCAGCTTGGCCCTAGGCCGAGGGAAATGGAGGGCATCCTGACAGTGAGTCATTTAGAGCAATGACCTTGGGCTGCATCCTCCCACTTCCGAGATCCTGTTCCCTCACCTGCCAGATGGGATGAGGCCTCTTGGGGATGTTGTGAGCAGTAGGAGAATAATATCTGGAGAAGCGCCCCCTAGATTGAGAAGGAATCCAACAGAAGCATTCTCACTCTGGCTGGGAGTGCTGCCCGCTCCCAGGGCATATTACTAGATGGACATAATATTAACTTGTTGATAGGGATTGAATCTTTTCAGGAGAATTTCCTTCCCTCCCTGCCTTCACAGTAATTGACTTGTGCCAACACTTTTCAAATATCAGTAATTGCAACTGAAGGAGGCTGTGGAGGGTGCTCATAAGACAGAACCACACAGATAAGAGGGAATGGCTACTTCCCAGCTTCTTCGTGAGGCAGGTGGCCAGGCCAGACTAGGGTTTGCCATGGGGGTTCATTTTGAAATGGCCTAGGAGGCAAAATTTCTTTCTTTTTTTTTATTTTTTTATTTTTTTTATTTTTTTTGAGACAGAGCCTCAAGCTGTCACCCTGGATAGAGTGCCGTGGCATCACAGCTCACAGCAACCTCCAATTCCTGGGCTCAAACGAGTCTCTTGCCTTCGCCTCCCAAGTAGCTGGGACTGCAGGCGCCCGCCACAACGCCCGGCCATTTTTTTTTTTTTTTTTTTTTTTTTTGGTTGCAGCCATCATTGTTGTTTGGCGGCCCAGGGCCCAGGCTAGATCCGAACCCGCCAGCTCAGGTGTACATGGCTGGTGCCCCAGCCCGCTGAGCCACAGGCGCCGAGCTGGAGGCAAAATTTCTTTAAATGTAACTTTAGGAAGAGAAAATTCTATTCCGCTTAGCATGATAAAGCAATTAAAATGCTGGTTTTAATCCTCTCTGAGCACTATCCCTGAATAGTTTTTGGCTTCACCCACCAGGGCTGTAAGCTTTTGCTGAAATAAAATGATTTTTATTAAGATTGGGTGTGGATCTTCCAGCTAATCCTAGGGAGTCGGGGTCCCTCCACTGTCCTGGCCTCACTGTCATGGTGACCAAGGCCATTTGCTCCTCCAAGACCAGTTTGGTGCCCAAGCATTGGTTAGTGACAGTGAACGTAGTGGTCACTTTCCTCTTCAGGCTTCCATTTCTTCTGCAACATGGAAATCATTTGAGTATGCCTTGGAAAGCCCTCAGCCCAGCTATCAATGCATTTCTGTTGCTACCATCTCCCTGGAAGCCACCCAGCTTCAGGAACTCCCTCACGGCCAGGCTGTGCTAGGTGCAGTACTCTGCATCACACCCTGTCAGAGTAGGTATTTCTGTGCCCGTTTTACAGGAACGCTGGAACTGGGACAGGTGAAATTATTATCTAAGGTTGTGCAGTTAGTAAGAAGTAAGTTTAGAGTGTCAGCTCTCCAAATCTATTAGTCTGACTTTAATCAGGGCCATCTTAGTTTTGCTATAGAAAACTTTTCAGCAATTGTCTTAAGACAGCAGTAAAGGGAGGTTGGGTGAGCCACAGTTAAATCTGAAGAATGTGCACAACTTTTATTAGAAATTGTTGGACAGACACAGTAGAAGCAAAGCCTATCTCCTACAAATTTCCCTTGCTAACAGCCTACCTAAGTTACTTCATGACAATATAAGCCACACAGAAAACAAAAACATACACAGCCACGCATCACTTAATGTCAGGGGTGTGTTCTGGGAAATGTGTCATTTGGAGCTTTTGTAATTGTGTGAATGTCACAGAGTGCTTAGACATGCATGCTGTCCTGCGGGGTGCTGCGAGTGGTCGCGACACAGCTGTGTCTAAACACAGAAAATGCGCACAGTGCACAGTGAAAACAAGGTGTTATGATCCTACAAGACCACCATCATGTATGTGGTCTGTGGTCAACATATGTTCCATGTATGTTCCGTAAATACTGATCTGCAGAGAAGAGGTCATGGGAGGAGACAGGCAGGGAACTGTTGTATGGAGCACAAGTGTGTGTGAGCGTGTGTGTAAAAGGGCTTTCTGGAAAGTATCCAGCCATGCTTGTCTCTTTTTCATATTAAATGTCTGGATTCTTTCTGGGCAGCCTGTGTGTGTGTTTATTCAAGGGGTACATTAGTCAAAAATCGTGAGGTTTTATCCCTTTGGTGAAATGATGTAAATAAGCCCCTTCAGATTTATTCCCTAGAAAAGTTAAAGTTACCACACAGGGAATGCTTAATAAAAATCGCTTTCTTTCCTGCATGGGACTTTTCAGGCTCCAAGTGGTAGAAAGCATTTAACTGTGTAAATGCATAAGAAAGAGAGCCGGGGAACCGTGGCTAAGCCCCAGGTTAGAAAGTCCTATGTCTTTGCTTCTCCTCCCTGCCTGTCCCCTCCCATGACCTACTCTCTGTAGATCAGTATTTATGGAACGTGTCAGATGCTTGGGAACCTGAGCTCCGCCTATGTGAGGAGGAGGCAGCTGGTGCACCGAGGCCTCTGTCAGGGGACTGCATGCTGGCACACCTTTTTAAAATAGATTTATGTTGATTTATATATTAGTTTATACATCTATATATTTCTATATAGTATATTTTTAAATATATATGTATGTATTTTTATAGGTATACGTACATTTGTATAGTTAGCTGGAGACCCATTTTCCCCTCATGTGTGTGGAAAGGCCTGGCAGACAGTGCTCCTAATTTATATGTATAGTATGTGTATTTTGAAGTATGTATCGATGTGTGCATTTATTTAGGTTATATAGTCTAAATATGCACATTTGTGTTGCGTTGTATCTCTAGTCATGTCTTGGCTTATGTCCTGTGTGTGAGTCACCCCAGACAGACAGTCCATGCCACACTGGTTCTTGAGGGCAGGGACTCCACAAGCCTGAGGCCCCTGGAGTACTGTCCCTCTGACTCAGTGAGAAGACCTTGGCTGCCCCTGACCTGCTGGGGTCAGGGGTGTTTGTCCCCTTGGCGTTTGGGAGAAGCAGTGCCTAGACAGGACAGGGCAGAGAGAATTGGCTGCCACCCCAGAACACAGGGGATGCGGGACCCCGCGGGACCCAGTAGCAGCATGTGGCTGAGTGCCTTCTTGAAGGGTGAAAGGGAAGGCAGGGGGCGCTGGATGCAGGGCAAGCCTGAGCAGAGGCCCAGCTTGGGGGAATGCACCTGTGCCCTGCTGAGTCAGCCATGTGGCTACCCTCGTAAGCGCTCCGTCTTCTTTGGGTTTCAGGTCCAACCCGAAAGATGCCCCCCAGTGCCAGTGCCGTGGACTTCTTCCAGCTATTTGTCCCAGACAACGTCCTCAAGAATATGGTGGTACAAACAAACATGTACGCCAAGAAGTTCCAGGAGAGGTTTGGGAGTGACGGGGCCTGGACAGAGGTGACCCTGGCAGAGATGAAAGCATTCCTGGGCTACATGATTTCCACCAGCATCTCCCATTGTGAGTCCGTCCTCAGCATCTGGAGCGGTGGCTTCTATAGCAACCGGAGCCTCGCCCTAGTCATGAGCCAGGCCCGCTTCGAGAAGATCCTCAAGTACTTCCACGTTGTGGCCTTCCGCTCCAGCCAGTCCACACATGGCCTCTACAAGGTCCAGCCCTTCCTTGACTCCCTGCAACATGGCTTCGACTCTGCCTTCAGGCCTTCCCAGACTCAGGTAATGCTGCATGGAGGGTACGCTTAGTGGGGTACCCTCGGACTCGCTCCCGTGGCCTTGCCATAGCTGTGGCAGGACATGGGGGCGTCTTTTCCTGCCCTGCCTGTCCTCTGAAGTTGCTTTGCAGTCACCTCTGCTATTTATTCTTCCATTCCATCAACCCATAAAATCCAAATTAGATCAAAGGGTGTTAACAGTAATAGCTGTTAGAGTCAGAATTCAGTCCTTTTGCTTTGAGATAGAATTTTAGAGATTCCTTTTGCTCAGAGATAGAATTTCAGGATGGGGAATATCTCCCCATCCTTTCTCTGCTTTAATTACACTTTCTTTCCAGGTTCTGTTTTGCTCAGACTAATGTTAGATCTCTAACTATATTCTCTGAGCATGTTCTCCCCTGCAGCTAGTGAGTGAGAGCTTAAAGCCTCCCGGGTGGCAGAGAGCATGAGCCTGGAATTTAAGTTGTTTCCCAGGTAATGGGGACACTTGTGTGCTTTTGAACGAGGGTTTAGAAGAACCCCAGCTTTGCTGTTAGGGTACCCCTACACCTTCCCCAGCCTCCACAACACTCCAGAAGGTGGCTCCGGCTGTTTTCAGCTCCCTCTGCCTCTACCTGTGGCAGTCACACCGAAGGCAAGGTGGAATTCCAGAAGCTTCCTCGAAATTGCTCTACTGGTCCAGTAAACTGAGGACCTGTCTAATTCCTAGAAATTTCTCTAACCCAAACCAGGAAGTTCTTAGCCCAATTTCCTTTGGCCTATGCTGTATGAATAAAAAAGTATGCTTTTTTTTTTTTTACTGTTCGCCTTGTGCTTTTCTTTGTAAGTGAAACTCCTATCCTTTCTGATGCCCCCTAACTCTTGTGTGACATCTTCTTCCCCACTCAGCTAAAGACAGCTGGGGTTCTATGGAGGAAGGAATTGGCCTGTTTCAGTCTGTGGGAGCCTTTGAAGGATTTCTGGCTAGTTCTGCCTGCTAGTGGGTAAACTTGCCAGGCCCTTTATGGCTTGCAGGTGTTTGCATCGCAGTTTCTGGCCCTGGAATGCTTTTTCTCCTCCTCTCTGCTTTGCAGGGTTACCTGATCTCTAGGGCCCAGTGTAAGGCCCACACAGATCTGTTGAATTCTCCCCACCATTTATATGGGGTAGCTAAGCCCCAGTGTGTCTCATCTACCTACCTGGGTATCACTTACCTTCCTAACAAGAGCTGGAGACTTGTGGGGGACATGAGCCCTGCCCTATAACAGGCCCTGTGGTGCCAAGGACAAGCCTGGGCACCTTGTCTTTTGTTTCACTGCATACTTACCTGATGGTACAGGAACCATCACAGCCATATTGGCTGGACACAAGGGGAAAAAAATCCTACCCTGACCATCCTTGGGTGTATACATTTGAAAAGCTGCTGCTAAAGGCTCTGGGCTCACTGTGCCTCAGTGTCCACCAGCTGCTTGGATGGCTGCTGTTTAACAACCTGGAGAAAGGGGTGCTAACAGTCCTTCAGGGCCTTACCCATGGTTACACTCACATATGTTGAGTGTCTACTGTGTGTGTGTCCTGAGTCACAATGCCAGGTAGCTGTAAACTCAAGATGCTCGCCACACCTCCCTGGCACACTGGCATTCTGAGTTTGTGGGCTATCTCTCTGCAGCCCCCAGTCAAAGGGATCCCAAGGAGAGACCCAGCCACATCCCTGGGCAGGCAGCTCTGTGGGTGGGTAGATACCTAGGGAAGTGACTCTGTCTTCCTTATTTCCATGGCTCAATTGGATGTGCTGGGAGAACCAGGATCAGGGAGAACTTGGAGAAGTGGGCGTCATCTGCTGCTGTGCACATCTGGGCATGGCTTCCAGCCCAGGAGGCTCAGGGGTGGCTCAGTTTCGAGGGGCTCTCCAGTCATTCAGTTTTCTCTAAATCCCCCTACTTTTTTATTTCTCCTTTTTTACTTTGTATTTAATTTTTAATTTACCATTGCACTTACAAAGTTGTGTTTTCTTTTTGCTACCATTTTCTACTCAGTGTTTCCACCCTTTGTTGGTCAGGATCCCAGCAAGAAACAAATGCCATGCTCTAGAAGGGCAGATGGGGAGAAGAGAGCACAGAGGCTGTTGCCAGCAGTGTGATTGGAGCCAGGGGAATTAGGAAGGCGAAGCATCACCGGGTGGGCTGCAGTGGGGAGCTGTCACCCCTAGGCCAGGGGGAGGGAGGAGACCATTTGGAAGCAGAGAAGGCTGCAGCCTGGGGAGGGGCCTGGGGGCCAGTAGGCAGAGAGCCAGGCGCAGATCCCCTCACCTCACTCTTACTCTGTGACCTTTGCTGAGGCCTCTCTCTTGAACCCTAAGTCAGAAGTTAGAGGCAAAGGTGCCTGATGGGGCAGTTTATAACAATTGGCCTCCAAGCTATGGCAGGGGTGAGAGAGTAGTGGGGCTCAGGATGAGCAGCACATACTCAGTGTACTCCATCTGCCTAGAGCACAGGCCTATAGACCAGCACTGTCAGTAGGTGGGGGCAGGGTAAACCGAAGGATGTGGGTCATGACTGCGGAGTATGATTGGGTGTTTGGTGCATGTGACTAGGCCTTCGTGGGTCCTGGAGCTTCCTGCATGTCACTGGGCCTCTTCCTTTCCCAGAGCAGCACCCTGTCTGCTGAGGAGCCAGTGGACTGGGCTGAGCCTTTCCCCGGCTGCCGGCATCAGGCACATCATGCCTGGCTCTTCTCTGCCTCTTAGAGAAGGAAGAGGGTTCTTGTCTTGATCCTTGATCAGAGAAGTTAGAAGTGCTAAAGATTTCCTGGTTTCCCTGCTTTACCCCTCTTTTTGGGCTCTGGAACGTTCAGTTCAAAAAGAAGTGGTGATTTACTTGTAAGTTGCCATTGGCTGCCTGCGAGCCTCAAGTTCCCCAGAGAGTCTTCGTTTCCACCTGTTGACGCTAGTTGAGATGATTCTTTCCCAGTGGCTCTCACTGGATATGTATGGCTAGATTTGCCCCAAACTCCAGGGGCTCCTCTGCCCTGTCCTGTTACACAGTCACTTTATACTCCACCCTAGACACATACAGGGCACGCTCCCCTAACAGACTCAGCACTCTTCCCTGCAATCCCAAGAACCTTTTTACTCCATGACCCTTTGGTATGAGCTCAGTTTTACAAAGTATTCAGAGAACTCCCAGAATCTAACAGTAACCAAAGCAGCTGCACTCGCTCATGTGTGTTTACATAAGTACAAAATAGGAAGATGCTACGTTTCCTCAAAAGTAGAGCCAGATCAATTGAAATACATTGTGGAGGGATTATACAAACTAAATAGATGGTTTGTCTTTCGCTTATCTTACACACCACTTGCCACAGCCCAGAATAGCTTGTCATACACAGAAGAGGACTCAGAACATATAGCTGGGTAACAGAGAAGCACTGGCCAGTCTGCAGCCTTGAGGAGACTGAACTGGTTTATCTGGAGTTTTTGGAGCTTTGAGAAAGGTCCTGCTCTGAGGAACAAGCCATTCACAGTTCATGTGACAATGATAGAAAAGGGAGAAAAAAATCATCTAGGATTAGAAATGCCTGCTAACCTTTTTGCTTTGATGAGGCATGTAATTAAATTTGCAACTGATGGTCTGTCCAGTGTGAGTGGAGCCGAGGTGTGTTCTATTTCTGGAGAGGAGGATGGGAGAAGGCAGTTTACTGTGGCCTCAGAGGGAAGAGTCGGCTGTGTGGCTCTGGTAGGGATAATGGGCAGGGAAGGACCTCTGTAAACCATGTTTTCCCTTCCCCATCCACTCCCGTTCCCTCTCGATAGTGTGAGGCTTGTCCGTTTCACTGGAATTGTTCCAAATGGGACTTTGGACGTTTTATGAGTTACTAAGAGCCAGCAAGTGCAAAAAGCCAGACATGAGGGCCCTGGGAGGCACTGCAGCCAGGCCAGCTCCCTAGCTCTCCCCTTCCTATGCATGAGGCAGGGACATGTAGTGTCCCCAAGCTGCCAACAGTAAAAACTAAAGAGGGGCAGGTATGCACAACTAAGACCAAACCATACAGCTATTACTTTTTAAAAATGGAATTGGAAGTATCATTAATAGAAGAATGGAAGGACACTGTCCCCATCACAGATGATATCACCCTCTGCTGTGTCCTTGGAAGATTACGTTCTGACATCACCTGGGAGCTTGCAGGAAATTCATAATCTCAGGCCCTGTCCCAAACCTACTGGATCAGAATCCACTTTTAGCAGGATCCCCAGGTCATTGGTCTGATGTTCAAACTTTTTCTGTGAATGGCCACATAGTATTTTAGACTTTGTATGGGCTGTATGATCTCAGTTGCATCTTGTCTATTCTGTCATTGTAGACCCCAAACAGCGACAGATAATATGTAAACAAACAAACATGACAGTGTTCCAATAAAACTTTATTGACAAAATAGGTTGTAGGCCAGAGTCGGCTATATTTACTGACTCTGATCTGGACATCATGTAGAGTTCTTGAAATCATGTGGTTTCTTACTTCTTACTTCAGTTAACCACAGACATATACTCTACTCTATAATTAAGCTTGTAATAGGATTAGGTAGGGGAAGGTAAGGTAGCACATTCCTAAAATTTACCAGAAAATTTCACCAAAAAGCTTTAGCATGAAGAAATAAAACTTTGATCATCCCTTATTTTTTATTTTGCCATTTGATTTTAGTTTGTTGCCTTGTCATTAAAAAGTCACATAAGTTCCACTTATGAGAAGTTGAAGCAGATGCGATACGTCTAAAAATTGCCCTGGGAATCTTGTCAGAAAGGGCATGACAGCCTAGGGGTTGCGTCACAGCGAGGCAGCAGAGAGCTGGATCAGCTGCTGATTTTTGAAGAGAGTATGTTCAGTCTGGGAAAAGGAGGTTGTGGGCTGACATGAGAGCCATCTTGAAAATCTTTTAAAAAGTATGCTTTCTTTGCTGTTTCTCTCCGGCAGAAGTCAGATCAATAGGCTTACATTAGATATAAGTGCATTTGGAATCAGTAAAAGAACTTTTTAGCAGTTGGAGTTGTTAGTCAGTGGAAAGGGATTACTTGGAAAAAAGTAGGTGCCCCCACTGGACATATCAGCCAAAGGACCCCTGCGAGAGACCCTCCACCAAGAGAGGGTCAGGGCTAGGTGCCTTAGGTTAGTGATAACAACAACCATAATTTCCCTTGGCATAGTATCTGCCACATGTCAGGGCCTGTGCAAAGTACTTGGCATACAGTGTCTTACTGACTCCTCCCTGAGGCTCGGCGCCTATGGCTCAAGCGGCTAAGGCGCCAGCCACATACAACTGAGCTGGCAGGTTCGAATCCAGCCCAGGCCCGCCAAACAGCAATGACGTCTACAACCAAAAAATAGCCCGGCCTTGTTGTAGGCGCCTATAGTCCCAGCTACTTGGGAGGCAGGGGCAGGAGAATGGCTTGAGCCCACAAGTTGGAGGTTGCTGTGAGCTGTGATGCCACGGCACCCTATCCAGGACGACAGCTTGAGGCTCTCTCTCAAAAAAAAAGAAAGAAAACACTGAATCCTCTCTGAAATATTAGTGTGATACTGATATTACCCTTTTATAGGGAAGGAGAGCAGGAGCAGAGAGGCAAAGGGACTCTGCTTTTCCCCTCCTTGTAGGTGCTACATGAACCCCTGATTGATGAGGACCCTGTGTTCATTGCCACGTGCACAGAGCGGGAGCTGAGGAAGAGGAAAAAGCGGAAATTCAGCCTCTGGGTCAGACAGTGTTCTTCCACTGGCTTCATCATCCAGGTGAGCCCCGGGCTGGGCCCAAGAGGATCAGAGAAGGCAGTCAGGAGGCCTTGGGGTCATTCAGGAGCCAAGAACTTGTTCACTTACCCTTTGCACTGGGTGTTATGGTCTACCCAGATGTTTTAGTGGAGGTTAGGGCTAGGCCACTCCATGCTCCACTCCCCCACCCCACCTGCCACTTCCTAGGGCAACAGGGTATGATCCCTGGAGAGGCCCCTCTCATGATTGGTCGTGCCCCTGCACGTTCCTTCCCAACACTCCAGCCCACCTAGGTGAATGACTCATCAAGGGTCAGGCCCTGGCAGAGTCAGCTAGAGAGATCACCCCAAATGGTGGGTCATCAGTGGGCCATACTATCTCCTTGGAAGCTGACCCTCAAGACTGTAGACCTGGCTCGGCGGCTGTGGCTCAACGAGCTAAGGCGCCAGCCACGTACACCTGAGCTGGCAGGTTCGAATCCAGCCCGGGCCTGCCAAACAACAATGACGGCTGCAACCAAAAGATGGCCGGGCGTTGTGGCGGGCGCCTGTGGTCCCAGCTACTTGGGAGGCAGAGGCAGGAGACTCGCTTGAGCCCGGGAATTGGAGGTAGCTGTGAGCTGTGATGCCACGGCACTCTATCCAGGGTGACAGCTTGAGGCTCTGCCTCAAAAAAAAAAAGACTGTAGACCTGTGGCTTTAATATTTAGGGCCCAGAAGTCTCACCCCTCCCAGGTGTCTGCCCTGCCTTCTGGTTTCCAGGATGCCTCCTGGAGCCACTGACAGCCAGCTGTGACATTAGCTTTCGCCAGAGTGTGTGCCTGGATCATCGGCCCCTTGGGTCAGCAAGGCAGACTTGGGCATGTGTCTCAGAAGAGGTAACTGTGCTCTGACCCAGGAAAAGCATCAGATGTTGACCTGTGGGGATCAGTAGGGTACACAAAAGGAGCCAGGGGGGAGGAGAAGACCAGAATGGGGAACTTGGGTGACATCTCTCTGCCCGGGCTGGTTTCTCTGCATGCTGCTCAGAGATAGGTACCTACTCTCATGGGACAGGCCAGCAGCCCTGTGGTAACAGCTGCCCCTGCTGGCAGTCCCAGGGCCCTTTCCACAGGGTTTTTGCACTTCCTTCTTTCCTTGAGCTGGAGAAGGATTAACAGTAAGAGCATCTCCTCTCATGTCCACTCTCAGCAGGGAGTGCACGTGCTCCGGGTTACCTCTCTGGCAGCCGCACCTCAGCCTGCACTGGGTCACCTCCCTGGCAGCCCCAGCATCACCTGCATGGCAGAAGGCCTTCAGGTTGGGCTGGGCCAGGATCTCCCACTGGACCCTGGGGCTCTGCTTGTGCACATACTTTGGGGAGGAACCTGGGTGGATCTGTCCCAGAGCAGGGTTCACTCCCACTGTACAGCCTGTGCCCCTATCCCCTTGCATTCTCTGGGGGCCTGTGCCACTTCTGTGGTATCCTTTGCAGTGATACCCCTGTAGGGTACAAGTGTATCAGGTTCACTTTATGTAAAACTTACCCAGGAGACATTCCTTCAGTAAATAGTCATTAAGTCCTGTTAACCTGCAAGCACTGTGCTGGGGTGTGCTGGAGTGCACAGATGTGGCCCTGCCGTCCTGGAGATCTGCCTGAGTTTCTTTGCATAAACATTTGCCTATGGGTTCTGGGTGCCTCTGGCACTGTGTCCTTTCACTCCAGAGTTGGCAACGAGCTGGAAATCACGTCCAGTATTGGGGTAGGGGGCATGAGTCTGTCTCTTTCCATACAGGTCCTTCCCAGTTTTATAAACTCTATAAAACCCTCGCCTATAAAATAAGAAATTTTCTTTTATTGCCAAAGCTCTGTGATTCTAGGAGGCTTTGCGGCAATATGAAGGTTTGCTTTTAAAGACAGAATTAAAGCTGATAGCTCCTGATACAGTCTAGCATCCAGCATCTCCAGGGGCAGCTCAGAAGCACCAAGGAAAGGGACAGTTTGCCTCCAGTGATGGGGCTGTCTTAACCACCCCTTTCTCTCTCTTTGTTCCTGGGCACTGGCAGGGAAGGGACATCTCTGTGAGGAGCCCAGAGACACTTAGACACCACAAGGCCTGAGGATAGTTGTCTTTTTAGTGTTGTGTCCCTTTTCTTGGTTCTCTAGCTGCTAATCCTGATTCGACAGCTTTTGAAGATCAACAGCCTGGCAGGTGCAGCTGTGGGGCAGAACAGTACCTTATAATATGAGGGCTTTCAAACCTACAGCTCTTCTGTCATCACCATGGAGTTGGGAGATGTGAGGCTAGGTGGCATTTACCATTTCTCGTGTCAGGTGGCTTAGGCTCACAGAAGTTATCTACAACCTAACAGGACCCTGCCTCACTTTTTTTTTTTTTTTTTGAGACAGAATCTTACTTTGTCACCCCCAGTAAAGTGCTATCACGTCATAGCTCATAGCAACCTCAAACTCTTGGGCTTAAAGCAATTCTCTTACCTCAGCCTTCCTGGTAGTTGGGACTACAGGCACCTGCCACAATACCCAGCTAATTTTTAGAGATGGGGTCTTGCTCTTGCTCAGGCTGGTCTCCAACTCCTGAGCTCAAACAAACTACCCACCTTGGCCTTCCAGAATGCTAGAATTATAGGTGTAAGCCACCACGTCTGGCCTCTGTTTCACTTTTTAAAAGTTTTTTAAAAATAATTTTCAAAAGAAGAACCCCAATATATTTCAATATT
The DNA here is from genome assembly GCA_963574655.1 of Perodicticus potto. NCBI lineage: Eukaryota > Metazoa > Chordata > Mammalia > Primates > Lorisidae > Perodicticus > Perodicticus potto. The sequence continues at coordinate 19,540 of CAUYRH010013422.1, read as the reverse complement.
TTTATAGATTTACTTCTCTAGCCATTTGGAGGGAAATATTAGAATCTGAACTCAATGCTTCTTGTCCCCTGGGGTCCTCACGCTGTTTCCTCTCTCCTCCATCCCCTGAATGCATAAACAATCCCAATTCTTACCATACTTGCTGGGTGAAATTAGCTATTCCTGCCCATTCCCTGGGTCTTAGTGTCCTTCTCTAAAAACTGAAGTGATAGGATTAGGTGCCCAGACAGGTCCTTGCTGCTGCGAGAGTCTGCAGTTCTCTTTGTGTGTGTGGCACAGGGGTGGGGCGTGGTATACACGAGGATGTTCTCTATTGTAGTCTGTCAGATGGTTGGGCTCTTCCAAACGACTCCCCTCTGGAGAAGTGCAGTTGCTGACTAGCTGTATTAATGGCCCTTTGCCATTCTCCCATGGGTCTTGGGTGGCAGCTTTTGCCCCACCTTCTGGCAGTGCTGAGATTGTATAAACATCCTTTGGTGTTTGGTCCATGGGATGCAGTGGAGCATAAAGAGATTGGAAGGGTCACATGGATGGTTATCCTCCTTTGGGTTCTCTGTCTTGGCTATGAGAAAATGCCCAGATGACATCCCCTCAGTTCTGAAAACTGTAAGCTCAGTAAAAGTTTAAAGATGCTGTAGTTGGTTGATGTGCTCCCTGAAACACCCAGGAGCCTAGCAGTTATAATCTGCACAACTAAGCAGGTAACTTCCTTCCAGCTACTTTCTGTTGTGGACCATGATAATATCCTGAAGGGGCACTGGTGTGTTTCAGGAGAGCCCAAGGTCTTGCTGTGGCATTGTAACTTCATCCTGCTGAGACTCTAAACTTCTGGCTGGTCCAACTGTGTTCTTATAAAGTAGGGTCAGAGTGAGAGTTAGCTCCACTTAGAAGATTCTAAAGTGAGCAAAGGAAATTCCACATTGCTCAGTGGTCCCAGAAAATGTCAGCAGGAGACCTGAACAGGGGCTCAATACAGCCAGTTCATTTCACCTGATCCTTCATGGTGAATTTATTCCCATGAAGGAATCTGGATGAGAAGGAGGGAAACTGAAAGATGGACAAAGATAATGATGATTATGGTGTTTAGGGGAATTCTGATGTCATAGCCAGTGTAGTGCCCTATGCCTAGAACCCGTCTACTTGGGATACTGAGATGGGAGCTTCACTTGAGACCAGCCTGGGCAACATGGCAAGACCCTGTCTCTCTCTCTTTTTTTTTTTAACTTAAAGAGTTTTAAGAACTCCAGTATACAAGGTCTAACACAAGTTCTTGAACTCGTCCTAGGTAAAGAGCAATTATGTACCTCATTGCTGAATATTACTGTGGTCACCTTTGAAGCTATGTACCGATGTCAGCACCTAGTCCACCCTTCAAAAGCAATTTTGGAACTCTTTTTCTGGAGTGACCATCAGAGCTATTGTACAATACACAAAAACACACAATACTAGTGAACACGTAGCAAGACACTACCACGTTGACAGTAACACAGCTGATATATCAAGGTTATGAAACCTTATTGAGTTGTTTGTACAGTGCTGCCAACATAAGCACATGGTGACAAGTTCATGAACTTAATTATCAGACCATGAGAGCTCTGATGGTCATTCCAGACAAAGAATCCCAAAATTGCTTTGATGGGCAGACTAGGTGCTGTCATCAATGCATAACTTCCCAACAGGAGTACTTTGAAAATGACTGCAGTGATACTCAGCAAAGAGGAGTACTTTTTCTAGGATGAATTCACAAACTTAATTATCAGACCTCGTATTTCAGTATTTTTACAGGTTTAATGCTCCTGAATTCATGTGAAAGAAATGTTAGAATCAGATGAAAGTGTTAAAAATTGAGTGATTTGAGTAAGAGATTATAGGAAGGTATATGGTAGGATGGAAAGGAGGAGGTGATTGACTGTCTCTGAAAATTGAGAGTTTAATATCTTTCATTTCTGAGAATGCAAACAGCAGGGAGTAAGAAGTTCAAGGAGAAAGAAGAAATCAGATGAGAGCAGACACAGCTTGGGGGCTGCACAGTGTGAGGCAGGTGGTCCCTCAGATGCCCTCTGGTCTGCAGTGGTACCCGCCATCTGTCCTCACAGCCCTCTTCCAAGGTCCTGTCCTGAGGAATACAGCTTTGTTTTAGTGTTTGTGGTAGTAAGGCATGTGTTGTGAGATGTTCCATTTTAACTGTTGTGGTTCAGTAGCATTAAGTACATACGTATTGCTGTACACACCACTGTCCATTTCCAGAGCTGTTCATCGTCTCTTAGCCGGGGGAGAGGACACTAACACCTGAACAGTGGGTGTCCGCAGAGGGAAGGCCCTTTGCTGAGGGGGCTTAGGGGAGGACTGCCCCAGAGCCTGGGTCCAGTCCAAAGCTTGGTGCCATGTCTACCCCAGAGCTTGCCTCGTTGCCCTGGGTCAGGCTGGCTGGTCCCCAGCAGCTCCAAATGTTGTGCCTCTGGGGCTCCCTGGGAGGACAGATGAGGGGCAGAGACAGCACCTGTACTCCTCAACTTTAGGCCCTGTGTGGCTGTCCGTCCACGTCCAGTAGGAGCAGCGCTCAGTCACTGGCAGTGTTCTTGAGCGAGGGCTCTCCGGCAGGGGTGCAGGAGTGACTATGAGCGCCTGTTCTTTATATCCTGCCTCACCTAGTTTTCTTGCTTTGCCTCCTTGACACCAGTAATGCCTGTGGGTGGGCCTCATCCAGTCAGTTGAAACCTTCAGGGGAATGATGCACTCCCCACCTCTACCTCAATGAGGGGCCATTCAGCCAGCAGGTGGTCACATCTCTGCCCTGGGTCCGGCCCCAGCCTCCTGGCCTTCCTGCAAGGTTTGCACTTGCCAGCCCCATGTCCTCCTCCCTCTCCCTGACCCTGCCCCCATACATGTCCTGGTACACGTATATATATAAACACACCATTTCTTCCATATGCTGGGTGACACCTAAGCTCCTATTTACTTTTTGTGTTGGGTTTGGGTCACTGCTGACCACCTAGGATTCATTGTTGCTTTTCTAGAGCCTGAGGTCGTCCTGCCTATCTATCTATTCATTCATTTATTTATTGTAATAATAGGAGTCTAAGACAGATCCCTATTTTCAAGGACTTTACAAAATACATGAAAAAGTAAGCTCTGTACAGATCGATCTAGCTGTGCACTGCTTTGTTAACCAGACCTTCTTGGAGTTAGCCTTGCACTTGGCACCCAAGACCCAAAGATAAATGGAGCCCACACTGCCTCTCTAGTAGGACAGATGAACACATTAAAAATATTCGTCAACACAGCGTGACAGGTGTTATCCCAGAGGTGTGTACAGTGTGACTCGGCCCCAGAACCTATGTGTGTACAGTGTGACTCAGCCCCAGAGCCTATACGACAAGGTGTGTGGTGTGCCAAGAGAAACAGCCATGAACCATGAGTGCTCACCACAGACCAGGTGCCAAAACACAAATACTCAGCATCACGTGGCCCTTTGGGAAGTATGTTGTTGGCCTCATGATACATATGGAAAAATCAGAGCACCCAGAGACAGAGTAATTCACCCCAAATTTCAAGACTGGTGGGCAGTGCGTACAGGGCTGGCTCCCCTCTACCCCCCACAGCCCTCTACTCTGCCCATGTGATGCCCCAGGGCTCCACTCAGCCCTGCCACCCCTGGTTTGGGCATTGAATGTGTGGACACCTAGTAGAGTGTCTCTGTGGCTCTCCTGTGAAGTGTCTGCTCTAGGAGGTCAGGGTGACCCAAGTGCTGCATCCACAGTGGGAGAACCAGCAGGTGGGTGGTAGCCCAGTTCTCTTATATGCCCCAGCCCGGCGTCCACCTCAGCAACCTGGTGCAGGAACTGAGGCTCCCTGACTCCTGGTCCTAACAGCCACAGTAGAGACCAGAGGGAGCAGGCAGGGAATCATCTGTGAAGGGGATTCTGGAATTCTGGAGGCATGTCTGCTCCCTGGGTACTCTTTGAGGCCACAATTAACACCTTTTCTGACATGTCACTGCCATTTTCAGACTAAATGCTTATGGAGCACTCAGGAGAGTACAGATGCTTCTCAGCTGTCTGTGGGGCTCTGTCTGGATAACCCACTGAAGTTGAGACGACAAAGTAGAAAGTGCATTGACACAAGTGGCCTGCCAAGCACCCCATGCAGCCGAACCTGCCCTGACCCGGCACACTCTCCTCAGTGCACAGTGGAGCATGGTCCTCTGTGGCTCTGGGCTGTAGGGTGCAGGTTGTTCCTCCTCCTGACGGGGGCTGACTGGGATCTGCCGTGCCCTGCTCTGTCCAGCATCGTAAGAGAGTATCTCACATTGTTAGCGAGGGTGAAAATCACACTTCAAAAATGTATGGTTTCTGTTGAACGCATATCACTTTCACACTATCGTAAAGTCAGAAATTTTAAGTGAACCATCGGTAAGTCAGGGACTCTTGGGGCTTGTTTTGTGTCACAGGTCTGCAGAGAACTGACCCCAACCACAACACACCCTCAACACTATTTGCAGAGGGGGTGTGAGAGCAGGGAAGCCAACCAAGATTCCACTCCTGTGCCCTCACCTGCAGGCTCCCCTGTGAGCAGGGGAGGAGTAAAGGGAGAAACTCACGCAGAAGAGGAACCTTGGGCTGCTGGGAGAAGCCATGTGCTTGGGAGGTGGCAGTTCCTTGGTCCAAGATGTTGAGGTTGCTCATCGCGGAAGCTTGTGGCCATTCTGTGGTTGAGCAGGAGCCCGTCTCTGGACAGTCTGGTGCTCAGGCTCCACAATGCCCTGGAGATGGAGAAGTCAGTGGGGAAAATTGGCCAACAGATGAGTTAATGTTCTGTTGACCTTTGGTGATTAATGGAGCCCTGAGATGCTTTGGAGGAGGAAACAAATGCTAATTTTTAAAACATGTTCTAAAAGAGCAGATGTCCATGGCACTCTACGAAGGGTGACAAAATGAGATACTGTCTCAAAAAAACAAAGTCTAAAAATTTTAAATAAAAATATTCCTTCCTCTTTTAAAATAAGTAAATAATAAAAGAACAGATTTATCCTGTTTGATCGTGTTGGGTTAGGCGCCTGCCTCCACAGTGTGAGACCAGAGTTCCCAGCAGGGGCTCTGGCAGGTAGGTGAGCGCCAAGAAGGAGCTGGCAGAGGAACAGATGCTGGGAGGTGCCCAGAGGTGACCTGTCTTCTGAAGTTGGGAGGCTGTTGTGTCATGGAGAGAGAGAACAATTCGCAGTGACAACAAGCCTGCTCAGTACAGGAAGGGCAACGTGCTCTGGAGGTGGGTGGGCTTTAGAAGCAAGAACTTTCAAGATGGAAACTCCCAAGCAAAAGGACCCTTGCTTCCTGCATCCACGCACATCATGAAACGTGTCCAGGCACAGCCCTGGGACTATCTGTGAGGAGTGCTCAGGGGGTGTATGTACCCCATGTTGTAAACTAGCTGATGTGGAAGCCCCTTCCCTCAGCACATCTGTGGATCATGGCAGCTTCGGACATTCAGGAGTAGTGACCCATTTGGACCTTGCCGTGTGCCAGGCTCCGGGCTTCAGCCCTGCAGGCACTTTATTCACTTTGTCCTCACATAGCCTTCTGTGGCAGTGATGTCACTGTCTCTGCTTCCCAGTGAGGAAACTGAGGCACCAAGAGACTGAGACCCTGGCCTGGAGTCCCATGTGTAGAGCGGTAGGCCATGGGTAAGCCCATCCTGACCACGTGTCTGCATTGTCTCCCACAGGAGAGAACCTCTCCCAATTCAGGTGAAAGCCAAACGTCTCTTTCTCATCTAGCTTGATTGTTGCTGGGTCTAGCAGCAGTTGTCACTAATAGCTCCTCTTCTGAGACATATTTTGTATGTAGAGGGAATTAAAGGGAGTTGGTCTAAAGTGGTTTTTCCCCCTTATTTGGCTTTTAGTCTTTTTCCACACTAACTGAAGCGAAGCCTCTCTCCTGACCAGTCACTGCTAGCTTTTAGTGCCTGCTGACCACGGCCTCACCACACTAAGTCTTGAGCAAAGATCTCCAGCCCCTAATATATGGTGTCCGTGTCCCCACATACACTCTGTACTGACAATGGAACCGCCCGACCTCTTCATTCTGAGAGAAGTGGAGCAGCTGGACAAGGTTTTCTCCAGTTCTCTGTTTAAGATAGTCAGGAGGGTACCCAGACTGCAGGAACAGTGTTGTGGAGGAAGTGAGCTGACAGACTGTGGTGACCTGCGTTCCCTCGGTTATGTCAGCTTGAGAAGTGGGGGGAAATGTGGAACTAGGTCCAGCCTCTCAGGGTTTTGGGGAACATCAGAAGTAGGGGTAAGATAAATGCCGTGAGTTGTCTGCATGTTCAGGGTATTACTGCTGTAATGTGTATTTCCCGAGATGCTTTTTTTTGTAATGCCATTGTAATATATGCAACATTAGTAATAACATCCTGGGCCAGAGTTTAATACTTCATATTAATAAACTTTTATCCCTATTTTCCTAGATCTATATACTTAAAAATTAAGAAATCACAGGAAAAAGAAAAGATTTTTTAGGAAAAGTGAAAGGCTTGGCAACCAAAAGTTCAGTATTTTTTCCTGCTCTGAAACTACTTGTCAAACAAGCCTATAACTCGGATGGAAAGAATCCACAGCAGACTCTTTGCTCCCTGTGCATGCTGGAGGGGCTGCTCTGGTATGATGCTACTTTCTAGAGGGGTCTAGAGAGAGAGCTAACTTTCTGAAAAGCAGAATGGCGCTCAATTACACGTCCAAGTGCAGTGTTCCCTTTGGCATTGCGTTTTGGGAGCCCTTGTAGAAAGCACAGTGTATGAGTGTGTGTGGGTTTCCAGCAGCCCTGCCTTTTCTCTGGTTACTGACAGGATCCCTTTTTTTTCCTTTCTTTTTGAAGAGAGTCTCACTTTGATGCCCTCAGTAGAGTGCCATGGTGTCACAGCTCACAGCAACCTCAAACTCTTAGGCTCAAGCCATTCTCTTGCCTCAGCCTCTCCCAAGTAGCTGGGACTACAGGTACCCCCCACAACGCCCGGCTATTTTGAGAGACGGGGTCTTGCTCTTTTTTCAGGCTGGTCTCCAACCTGTGAGGTTAAGCGATCCACTTGCCTTGGCCTCCCAGAGTGCTGGGATTACAGTCATGAGCCTCCCAGAGTGCTAGGATTACAAGCGCGAGCCACCTCGCCTGGCCTTACTGACACGATTCTTGTGGGTTGTCAGAAATCTGGACTCAATCCTGGTGTACCTTTAGCAGTACAGCAACGGTGCATGGATTTGGAAAGACTCCTCGGGAGGTGACTCATCTGCCTAAGGGAAGCAAGATGCCATCTTAGACCAGCTGAAGTCACTCAGTCAAAGCAGACCAAGGTTGGAAGGCACTGGACCCGGTGCCCATCACACCCTGCAGCACCCAGTTGGTCTGAGCCCTTTTTTGGCCAGATTTTGACTACCCTGCTGAAAGTTGCCATTTTTTATATTATTCAGATGTAGGTTCGGTTTTACGTTCAGTGAAAGCCCTCAGTATTTGCAATAAGAAGCACCACAGATGTGGCACTCTCTTTAGACTCACTGGTGCCACTTGTTGGCCACAGCATTCTTCTAGGTTTCCCCCATAAGGGCAGGAAGGCCTTTGGCTCAGTGCCTGTTCTCTTTTTTTTGAGACAGAGCCTCAAGCTGTTGCTCTGGGTAGAGAGCAGTGACATCACAGCTCACAGCAACCTCCAACTCTTAGGCTTAAGCGATTTCTCCTGCCTCCACCTCCCAAGTAGCTGGGATTACAGGCGCCCACCACAACACCCAGCTATTTTTTCATTGCAGCCATCATTGTTTGGCGGGCCTGGGCTGGATGCGAACCCACCACTCAGGTGTATGTAGCTGACGCTTTAGCCGCTTGAGCCACAGGCGCCGAGCCAGTGCCTGTTCTCTTGTCCTGTGACATCCCCGCTGAATGTCAGCTCCTCAGGAAGAGACTGGCCAGAGTCTGGGAAAATGCCAGTGTGGACACACAAGTCTAAGTAATTGCAGAACAGTCCCACAGTCCCTGAGGGTCCTGAGTCCTCAGCTGCTTGTCATTGGCTTTAGGGGAACTTGTTAGTCTCAGGAGAGCAGGAGGCTGCCCTTATCCCAAGAGCTGTCACCTTTAGGCACGTGCTGAGTGCAGCATAGCTCACTTAGATCCTACAAGTTCCCTTCAGTGGGGACCTTCTTTTATAATTATGTTTAGTGTGTATGTTTCTGATTAAATTGTATTCTGTGTGTATAGCATCAAAAACAATATTTCGTTGCAGCAATTGTCTGATTTCTGAATGTCTTTATCTTATTTATGAGTTTTTTGTTTCTAGTCCTTATCTTAAACATTGTTATTGTTATTAAATGTTAACCTTTATTTATTTTTTTTTTTTTGAGACAGAGCCTCAAGCTGTCACCCTGGGTAGAGTGCTGTGGCATCATAGCTCATAGCAACCTCAAACTCTTGGGCTAAAGCGATTCTCTTGCCTCAGCCTCCTAGCAGGGACTACAGGTGCCTGCCACAATGCCTGGCTATTTTTTGTTGTTGGTGGTGTAGTTGTCATTGTTTGGCAGGCCCGGGCTGGATTCAAACCCACCAGCTCTGTTACATATGTGTCTGGCTCCTAGCTGCTGAGCCTTTATGTGCATATTTTAATAATTAAAATCATATCAACAAAAGAAATTGGCATTCTGATTAAACTGCATTTACAACCTGCAGGAAACCTTGGGCCAGCAAGGTTTCACCCAGGATTTCCTGTCATCCCTCCATCTTCCTGGACCAACCTGCAGGTTCTTACCCTTCTCTGTCAGCAGTTCTGGGTACTTTGCTGTGAAAGGGGAAGCACAGCCGTTTAAACTTGACCAAACTTTTTGGATCTTACAAGTTAAACTGCTAAGAGAAGTGAAGTAAGAAGACAGTGTGGGAGGTAGATAGGTTAACTTCTCAGCAAGGCACCCCTCCTCAATCCTGGGGTACCCAGGGGAAAGCACACAGACATGCAATCCCTGGGGTTCATCAAAACCACGGAAGATGAAAAGAACCCAGAGAACAGAACGGACTACCCCAGCGCCCCAGTGTTTGATGAGTATCAACAGGTGGGCGGGGTTAAGTTCTTTGAACTTCTGATTTGGTGTTATATTAGGAAACCTGGCTGGCTTCCCCTGCTTACCCCTCAGGTAGAACTAGTTTTTTCCTCCCTCTTTCTAAATAAGCCATCAGCTGTCTATTAGCAACTCCGGACCTCTTACCCCACCTCTATCCAGTCTTCCTGGGGGCTTGGGATTCTTTCAACCCTCTTTTGGCAATTTTGCCTACTTACCTTTCAATAAAAGCCTTCTGAAAAAGGCCAGAGAGGAGCTGCATTTTCCCTGTCTTACTGCTTGGCTTGAGATAATGTAAGCCTTCTCTGGCCATTTTCAGACTTTATGTTTGAAACTTGTGTATCCTTAGCGTCGTTTCCCAGTTGGCTTTCAAATCAGGTTGGGGTTCGGCGCAACAATCTCTGACAATTGGTGCCCAGTGTGGAGCTTGCAGGTTTCCAGTTGACTTCAAACCAGGTCAGTTTCCTGTGACCCATGACAAGGCAGAGCCTGTGGAATACACAGTACACCTGGCAGCGTTCGCCTCGTTACAGCTCGCCTACTTGCTTCTCTGTTCCTTTGCTTACTTGGAAGGCAGTGGATTTTTCTCTTGTGTTTTTGTCATCTTCAGTTTTGACTTAATCCAGTTTCTGGATCTTCACTGTATTGACTTTGTCAAATATGGCTGCAGAGGAAGCCAGCATCTGGAGGGTTTGGCATCCCCTAGATCTCCAAGGCAGCTTCCCTGGGAGGACCACAGGCTCAGCATTTCGGCTGCTGTGACAGAGATCTGGATGCTGAGGGGCATTTGTGGGGCAGGGGACCTGAGGGTGGGAGGCCAGAGGCCACGCCCTGGGGCTCACCTGAGCAAACTGGATCTTACCTGCCCAGTGCCCCTGCTGAGTCCAAACACTAATTATTAACTGTAGGCACCATGGTGTGCAGCAGACCTCTTGGACTTACTTATCCTCTATTGAAATTTTGTGTCCTTTAACCAACATCTTTCCCATCCTACCTCTATCCCCAGACTCTGGTTAACACCATTCTGTTCTCTACTTCTAAGAGTTCAATGTTTTAAATTCCATGTGGAAATGAGATTAAGGAGCCCAGGTGGAGGCCTGGGCCTGGCTTATCTCACTTAGCTTAATGGCCTCCTGGTTTGTCCGTGTTGTTGCAAATGGCAGGCTCTCCTTTGTACATGACTTGTCCTGCCCTGTGTGTTTCCATGTTCACAGTGTCCCCGTGTTCACACGCACCATGTTTTCTTTGTTCCTTTACTGATGGATGCTCAGGCTGCTCTGTGTCTTGGCTGTTGTGAATGATGTTACAGTGAACATGGGAGTGTGGACACTAGTTCACACAGCAATTTCATTTCCTTTGATACATACCCAGGAGGGGTGTCAGGTATCATACGGTGGTTCTATTTTTATTTTTTTTTAGGACATTCTATACTGTTTTCCAGTTATGATACTTTCAGACTTTTGATTCATACGATAAATTTCCGTACAGACCTATCCTGTGTGTTTATACCAAATTAAGTTGTGTCCCCAACTCCTCACCAACAGTAAGTGACAGGCAGGGAAGTTGTTGAATTCAGGAAACAAAACTGATGTCATCTGCACTGTGCAGGCTTTAGTAAGATGGGAGACTGCTCCAGCTGTCACCTGTGGACTTGGAGGTTTCCAGATACACAGAGCACCCATGGGGAAGCAGAGCGGCCCAGCTCGAGGCAGACAGAGCTCTACCAGGCTCACGGGGCCCTGCCCCCGGCACGCACATGCCTGGCGGTTCACTCAACCAAAAATGCAAGAGTTTTGTGAAGGGATTTTCATTTTGCAAGTATGTTATGATCCTAAATCAGTTAAAGGGAAATTATCCTATGTAGGCCCAACCCAAAGAACCAGGCTCTTCCTGGCAAAAAAGCTACTGCAAGCACGAGAGAGATTCAGAGAAGAGACTCCACTGCTGGCTTCAAAGATGGAAGGGTTTGTGTGGCATGGGCTGACACAACAGAGCTGACAGCCAGCAGAGATGCCAGGACCTCAGTCATACAACCATCACAAACAGCCTGAATGAGCCTGGAAGGGAATCCCAAGCACTATGTGAGAACACTCCAGCCAGCATTTGGATTCTAGCCATGTACTATGCCCTGCAGAGGTGGGCTGCTCTAGAATTAGCCAGGCATGTCCTGCTCCAGCAGGCAGCCTACAGAGCTGTGAGCTAAGCTATTATTTAAGCCACAAAGTTTGTCATAATTTTCTATGCAGCGACTTTAAAAAGTGTTTTCAAATTTGAATGCAGATATGCGTACAGAGCCATCAGACATACATAGCACACACAGCAGTTTGTGTTAACACGGAAATTCTCTGCAGCAGGCCAAGAGCCCAGCAACTTCTTGACCAGCCGTGATGTGCAGTGCCTTACAGTCATCCAGCACCAAGTTTGAGTTGTGTTTTGTTTATTTCTCTAAAGGTATTCTTGCTAAGTCATGTTTCTTGCAACCTGTATTATGTGCCGTGAAGTTTTTGAACATGGTTGCATGACTTTACCTTTAATCCTACTTAATTTTCCATATCTTGGGCAGAGTGTGCCATCTTTCAGGGAGGGAGGCCTTTGGAAACCACGTGGAGGTGTCATCAAGTTTGGCCCTGAGAGTTTCCAACAACACACCCCTCACTCCCTGGGGAGAGCCCTGGGTTTGAATGGAGGGTTTCCCTTGGAATGACACAAGGGACAGAACTAATGGTCCCTGGGGAGGATTCCAGGACACATAGTGTCCAGCATGCTTCTGATGAGAGCGCAGGTGGGCTGTCTGGGGGAGAGCAGGGTGTGAGTCGGAGCTGGCCTGTGATGCAGAGCACTCAGTGGGGGCCACAGCAGTCAGGTTTTGCCAAGGGAGACAAGCAGGTGCAGAGAGGAAGTCCTCACCCGGCAGAACCACGCGTGACATGTGGCAGAGGCACATCTCATTGTTTTGATCTCCCTCCCTATCTCTCCTGGGAACTGAGGTAATGGTGGGGAAACAGCCTATGACTCACACTGAGCATTGAAGATCTGCCATGCTGCCTTCACAACCTCGGCACCACTGTGCTGTCATCTGACAGGCCAAGACAGTCAGGTTCCCCTGAGGTCCTCAGGCGTGTGTTTGGGCTGGGGTCTGCCCTCCAGAGGTGGGCTGCTCTGGAATTAGACCTTCACTCACTTCCTCTCATCAGCCCCAACAACATGAGTCACCTGTGTTCTGGGTGACTGAACAAGTCCCCTAAAGTCGTTTGACTGAGGACAGATACGCAAGTGGATGAACCAGGCCTGCACATGGGCTGCCTCAGCGTTTCCCAGTGGGGCACCACGGGCGCTGTGCATGGAGCGGCTTTCTCACAGCCGATCTGTGCCTCTGCGACAGTTGGTACTCCCCTTGACATCCTCCAAGGGTCACTGTGTTCCTCACATGCAGGAACAGGCAGGAACAGTCTGTGAGGACAGGTGTTGTCCACAAAGGAGGACAGCGGTTTATACCCAAGTGTTTAATTCCTCATGGCTGTCAGCCATCGAGAGCACTGTGCATGGCCTGAGTCCATTCTCTTCCTGTGTGTACCCCTTTGATGTTCATGGAAGCAGCATGGAACACAGAGCTTTAAAATTGCTTATTTTTCATAAGTCCACAGAGCATAGTGAAAAAAGAACCAAATGTCTTACTAAGTCCAGTACATCCTCTCTACCAGCTCTGGGCCTGCAGGTCGGTCTCTAACCCTCCTCTTCTGTGTGAATGGATTTTACCTATTCTCCCTGCCTTATGGGGGTTACTATAAGGAACAAACAAAACCATCCTTGTGAACACACTTAGTAAATTAAAAAGCTGTATTCAGACAGTACACAAATGAGTGTATTCCTAGTAGGTGAGCTGGGCTTTGATTTTATTTATGGTAAATTGAAATCCCTGCCATGTTTCAGAACTGGGGATGTATTTGTGCCAACCTGGACCCGGACTGTGGGCTTGCTACTTGTACCTGCTTGTCCTCCTTCACCTTGAGCTCTCCAGACCGAAGCATCTGGGGCTCAGTCATCAGCTGCCCGAGCTGCAGGGTGGCGTTTGGGGTGACCTCAGCCTTCTGTGAGTTGAGGCTCCTTGCCTAGTGACAGAGGCCCACACTTCCTAAAATTCTAGGCTCCTGATCTATGTGTGCTTCTGTTAAAAGATTTATGTCCACCTGAAGGAAGGTGGGGGCCCAGACAGCCTGGACGCACTGAAGAACAAGCCGCAACTCCACGGCACAGTGGCAAGGAGCCTGTGCCGGAACGCAGCAGGCAAGAACTACATTGTCTTCACCGGGCCCAGCATCACCAGCCTGACGCTGTTTGAAGAGTTTGAGAAGCAAGGTGTGTTGTGTGGGGATCCAGTGGGACATGACCCCCACCTCCCTTGGGGAAGTGGTGGGAGAGGTCAGGGTGGGCTACAGGTGTGTGGTGGCCGGCATAGGCTCCTGCATGCCAGACAAGGAGGCCCTCACTCAAGGGAACAGCGGATCTCAGCTGCCCTGGGTACCTGGACCCTTGTTGGCAGCGCATATCTCTATAAACCCAGGTGTGTGAGTCCTGCGTTCGTAGTCTGGAGGATGTGTTGCCACGGGGCCCAGTCTTCAGGGCCTTTTTTTTCTTTGAGACAGAACCTCAAGCTCTTGCCGTGGGTAGACTGCTGTGGCATCACAGCTCACAGCAACCTCCAACTCTTGGGCTCAAGCGATTCTCCTGCCTCCACCTCCCAAGTAGCTGGGACTACAGGCGTCCACCACAACGCCCGGCTATTTTTGGTTGTAGCCGTCATTGTTGTTTGGCAGGTCCTGGATTTGAACCCACCCGCTCAGGTGTATGTGGCTGGCGTCTTAGCTGCTTGAGCCACAGGTGCCGAGCCCAAGGCCCTTTTATTGTGTGTCCTTTGTTAAACCTGTGACTAAAGCCTGTGTTCTCTAGTGTCAGCTCCCAGTAAGGCTCTAGAACATCTGCTGAGCTCACCTGCTGTCTTTGATGTGTCCCCTGCCAGTGGTCAGACAAGGACGGTGTGAAGGCAGGGAAGAATACAGTGGGCCCCAGAAAGGTCCTGGGTCCCTGGGAGCTAAGATGCTCAGTTCGTTTATTGCAGAGAGGGAGTTCATTCATTGCATTCCAGGCCAGGGAGACCGGTGGCAAGCTGTGTGTCTTCTGTTTGTCCCACGCTGGAGTTTTATGTCCGTTCCACTCAGCAGAAGCACCATAAGTGCTCTCCTGTCTACAGCAGCCAAGAGAGCTGCAGACCTGACATCTGGCCTTAAAACTAGACCCCGTTAGAGCAGGGACCAGAGAGCTGACATCCTGGGTCTTCAACTGCCGGAGAGGAAGCAGCAAGGGACTGGGCTCCTCACTGGTTTGAGCTGCATCTTACCCACCTACAAACTGGTGCCCAACAGGGTCAGTAGTTCTTTGTTGAAAGAATCAAGAGTAGAGGGATCAGACTCTGTGAGGAGGGGCCATGGAAGTGAAGTTAGAAAAGGCTGCCCCCATGCACATTAACCAGTCACTTTGGATGAACACTGGGTTCTCCATGTTCAAGTACAGGTGAGAACCAGGGTTGTTGCTGTTTGCTATCTGAGTCTGGGTGCAGTGTGCATGGCAACACAGCCCCAATAACACTCATGGACAGGGCCTGCTCCCTGCCCCACACCAACAGAGTTGGGTGGTATACTCCATGCCAGCTCACCCAAGGTCTAACAGTTAAGTTCACCTAGAAATTCTAGAAAAAGTGCTCCATACCTCACTGTTGAAAATCACTACAGTCACCTCAGGAACTTATACACCGACACCAACACCTGTTCTATCCTTCAAAGCCATTTTGAAACTTTTCTGAAATGGCCATCAGAACTGTTGTCATATTACCCTTAATGCCTTGAATGCCATCAAAATGTCTTCCTTTCATTATTTATCTTTGGGTAAAGAAAAAAACTCGCTGGGGGCCAGATAAGGTAAGTAGGGAAGGTGTTCCAATACTGTTATGTTTTTACTAGCTAAAAATTCCCTAACAGAAACATGTAAGCTGGCGCATTGTTATGATGCAAGAGCCATGAAATGGGGAAAAGTTCAGGTTGCTTTTGTCTAATTTTTTCACACAGCCTTTTCAGCACTTCTAAATAGTAAACTTCGTTAACAGTTTGTTTAGTTAGTAACAATGAGCAATCCCCTCCGATACCAAAAATTGTTAGCAACATTGTTTTGACTTTTGAGTTGGACTGACAGAACTTGTTTGGTTGTGGAGAATTGGCTGACTTCCCTATGCATTTTGATACTTTGTCTCAGGGTCATATTGCTGTTTTGGGCCGTGTTTCATCACCAGAAATAACATGGCCCAAAACAGCATCTTGCCTCTCCTAAAGGTCTTGGCAAACTTCGACTCTTCTTTGCTTTTGTTCATCGGTGAGCTCCTCTGGGACTATTTTTGCACATGCCTTCTCATGTTAAGATTTTCCTGTTCCTCTATCCATGTTTACTTGGTCTGCTATGCTTCTCATAGTAAGCCAATGATTTTGATGCACAATTCGATGAATTTTTGCAGTGTTTTTCATTACTGACCACCCTGACCTCTCTATCCGTGACTCATTCTCTCCCATTAGAAAAAAAACGTTTAATACATTTGTACCCTGCAATTTTCTTCATGGCATTATAAACTTGGACTAACATGCCCCTGATTTCAACTTCACTCTTCTCAAGTTTAACAAGAAATTTAGTATTTGTTCATTGCTAATTAAAGCTCTGACATTTTCACAACAGCACACAAAACATAACCATAACAGTGAATGCCGCTCAGCAAGACGCCACCAAACATCCGCATGACCACAACTGAGAAACTGGTATACCAAGGGTATGCAACTTACTGAGTTGTACAGTGCTGCTAATGTAAGCTTGTGGTGGCAAGTTCGCAGACTTATTTTTCAGACCTGGGGGATTCTAGTGGGCAACTGAGGTTGAGGAAAGACATGATGGTGAGAGTTGGGTTGTCCCTTCCAGGGTACACAAGAATATTTTGTAAAATAAAAGCCAGAAGAGACATTGTTTGCATAATCCCTGTTTTCATGTAAGGACAAATCCATGACATCCTGAGGCACTGCTGGATGCTCTTCTTTCCTCTTGTGAAAATGTGACTGGTAGAGCAGACTGGGTGGTTTTAAGTACCCTCATCCTTGTGCATGTGTTCCTCTGGGGTGTTCTAAAAAACAGATTCTTCTTTGTGAATATTGAGAGCAGTTTGGGCTGTTGTGTCCACCTGCTGAGAGTGAGCTACCAGAAGCCGGGAGCTCTCTTGTCAGCAGTGGGCCCAAGCATCCCTGCTGCTGCACACAAGGCCAAGGAGCGTGGAGCAGAGGGACTCTGGAGGGGAGGGACACTTCCAGCTGTCCTTCTGTCCTTCTAGTGCAGGGCAGAGGTGCAATGATAAGGAGCGCATGTGTATGGTATGTGGAGTGTGTTCAGGTGACCAATGGCACCGTGTGCTCCAAGGTGAGCAGAGGAGCCTGTCCCCGGGTCTCACGCTGCCTCCAAGCAGTCAGTCTGCCTGCTGTCCCAGCAGCCTTTGGCAACTCACATCGTGGGCATCCAGGGCAGAATTATACTGAGTCCTAGCTGGGCATTTTACCAGGCTCTAAGAGGCCAGGGACCCTCCAGCAACTCACAGAAGGAACACTTGGCTTAGTCAGTGGTGCCTGATGATTTTTTCTGTTTGCATTTGACTCAGCTTTCTGTGGACATGGCGTTCCTTCAGACATAGCTACCCGGGGACTGTGTGGACTGGCCGGGCTGGCTGGGCTGGCCAAGTCTTGGAGAGACTGTCAGGATGACAACCTGGTGAGGTCTGGACATCAGGCAGACCTGACCTTCGTGCCAGTTTTCCCTTCCCAGCTGTGAATCTGGGATGGCCTCCTCCTCTGTGCATATCATAACCTACTTAGGGCAGAAGCTTCTGGAAGGAGATGGGATGATGAGTGGTGGACACCTGAGGAGCGCTCTGACAGAGCTGCTGCTGCTTGCTTTCCTCACAGCCTTGCATGTAGTCTTAATGTGCTATAAGTTTATAAAAGAATCTGAGGAGCTCATCACCAGGGAAGATAGCAAAGGGGTGAAAGACCTCATGTTAGCAGTCTCCTGGACAACAGGGGCCTCTAGAGGGCCTGTCTCCCAAGCATCGGCCTCAGAACGGGCAGTTGGTCGTTTCCTCGGGGAAGCACAGGGCAGGAGAGCCTCCAGCATCTCCAATGATGAGGTGTGTGATTTTTTGTCTCTCCGCCCCCCAGGGATTTACTGCTGTGGCCTGCTCAGCTCCAGGAAGAGCGACTGCACGGGCCTCCCACTGTCCATGCTGACCAACCCAGCCACACCCCCGGCCCGGGGCCAGTACCAAATCAAGATGAAGGGGAACATGTCCCTGATCTGCTGGTACAACAAGGGGCACTTTCGCTTCCTTACCAATGCCTACTCCCCCATGCAGCAAGGTGAGTATAGGCCTGCCGTCAGCACTGGGCAGTAAGGACGTTCCGTGGGCTGGACTGAGATGTGAGGTGGGGGTGGGAGTCTGTTGTGGACTGTGCTGCCGGCTTCTGGGTTTGTGGCAATAACAAGAGTAGTAGTAAGCTTCCCGGTCTGACAGCTGACAAGCCTGCAGGCGACTGACCAGTTCTGTGGGTTCCTAGGTTGTATACAGGTTGGAACCTCAGGTGAGCACCTCAGGTATAGCTGACATAAGGCTGGAACCTGCCCAGAGGAAGGTGAGGTTCACAGCTGCCCCTCTGCACTGGAAATCCTCACATCTTAGAGTTCTTTTTCTTTTTTAATGAACAGAGACAGTTCCCTTCTTCTTTTTTTTTTTTTTTTTTTTTTTTTGGAGACAGAGCCTCAAGCTGTCACCCTGGGTAGAGTGCCGTGGCATCCCAGCTCAGAGCAACCTCCAATTCCTGGGCTCAAGCAATATTCTTGCCTCTGCCTTCCAAGTAGCTGGGACTACAGGTGCCCGCCACAACGCCTGTCTATTTTTTTGGTTGCAGTTATCATTGTTGTTGGCGGGCCCGGGCTGGATTCAGACCTACCTGCCAGCTCTGGTGTATGTGGCTGGCACCTCAGCCACTTGAGCTACAGACACCGAGCCATCCCTTCTTAGTGTACTTTCTAAAACTAATATTCCCACCTTTTAGTTATGCCAAAATCTCTTTACCTACTATCCTATTAATGATCTGTTTCTTCATGACATGAGTGATAATATATCAAATGTCTTTATAGGTCAGTCTTAGGTACGCATTTGATTATTTCCTCAAGATGAAAAAAAGTCTAAAAGTAGAAGTACTGGGTCAAAGGCTAGGACCGTTTTTAAGGTATGTGAGGCGTTGCCACCACCATGCTTCTATGCCATTGCAGTGGGTGGCCATGGGGGCAGTGCTCCCCACCTTTAGCAACACTGTATGTTTTTTCTTTTTTACAGTTGTCACTCTGACAGGGAAAAAGGCTCCAAAATTTTAAAATATAAGTTTCTATGGCTGGTGAGGTGAGCAAATCTCTGTGTTTACGGCTGGTTTCAAACCTTCTTTTCCTGCACTTTACAGCATTCCTTCTGAAGTACTTGTCTTTTTCTTATGAATTTGAAAGCAAATTTTCTGCTTGTATCAATTTTTTCCCTGTATTTTTTTTCTTTTTTTTTTTTTTTAACACTGCCATCAGAACTCTAACATGCTATTAACTGACGTATTATTTTTTTTTGTTTCTACTTATGATTGGTATTTTTACACATAAAGTTTTTCATTTCTACCTAGGCAAATCTATGAATCATGTTCACTTGATACCATACTTTTAAAAGTCTCTCCTCCATTCCAAGGCCAGATAAGTGTAAGATCTGCATTTGTTGTGTATTTCACACTCTATACTATAATTTACTTCAAATTAACCTGGTTCATGGCATCAGGTAGTTTTTGACAAGTTTTTATTGTTATTAAGTGGCCAGGGTGGGTTGACCAGGCAGCCTCATCTCCATGTCTGAGCCATTTTTCCAATAATTAATTCTTTCTCTACTTGTTTTAAATTTCACCCAGATGATGAACTGAAACCTCATGTGTTCTAAAGATGGTTCTATTCTATTATGATCATATATACTCTTCTTGAAGTTGATCAGAATTCCAATTTTAGAAAAGAGATAAGTAACTATGAACATTTTAAGAATTAGTTTATTATTCTTTACTTCAGATTCTAGGGTAATATGAACCTTCTTTCAGAGAATGTGAACATATACAAAGGGTTTTTAAAAATTAAATGCTATCAGGTGGTGCCTGTGGCTCATCGAGTAGGGTGCTGGCCCATATACTGAAGGTGGCAGGTTCAAACCCAGCTTCGGCAGAACTGCAAAACAGAAAAATAGCCAGGCGTTGTGGCGAGTGCCTGTAGTCCCAGCTACTCGGGAGGCTGAGGCAAGAGAAT